>PVIH01001758.1:84221-218218 GCA_004025045.1 Sigmodon hispidus | reverse complement strand
TGCAGGGTGACAGGCTCGGATCTATTTGCATTTTTCTACATACTTCCTTCCAGTTATGCCAACACCATTTGTTAAATATACTATCTTTTTTCCATTGAATGTTTTGGGCCTCTTTGTCAAAAATCAGGTGTTCATAGGTTTTTGGGTTAATGTCTGGATCCTCAATTCTATTCCATTGGTCCACAAGTCTGTTTTTATGTTTTGTTTTTTTTTTTAAAAAAAAAAAGGGGTGGGCATGGTAGTGCATACCTTTAGTCCCAGCACTCAGGAGGCAGAGGCAGGAGGATCTCTGTGAGCTCAAGGCCAGCCTGGTCTACAGAGGGAGTTTCAGGGCTATGTAAAGAGCCTGTCTCAAACCAAAAATAACCAACCAACCAAACCAATTAAGGGGCTGAGGAGACGGCTCAATAAGAACATTGCTAGTCTTGTGGGTTTCGTGCACAGGACCCACATGGCAGCTCACAACCACCTGCAGCTCCAGGTCCAGGGCATCCAATGCCCTTTAGAAACTGCAAGATGCAGAATAGCATCCTTAACCTTTACCCACTAGAAACACAAGAGCCCTCTCTCCTTTCTACATCTTCCACAGTGATTGCTAAGTGGTGTGAGTAGGAGGTGACAGACACCCTGGTGGAGAGCTGTGCTTTAAAAGTCATTACATCTTGAAAGAGGAAAATGGAAGGGACTAGGACTGGGAGACATCAATTTTTATTAATGAGCTGTGTGGAAGCAATGCATATTTAGCTTAGAGATAAAATTATGTACATTTGTAAGATACTTCACAGTAAAAAATTATACACAGCAAAAGACTTCCATGACATCCAAGGTCATCATTCTCATAGCTACTAAATCAGAAGCTGGGAGTGAAATTAGGTGAGGATAAGAAGAAACTTATTATTTATTATTTTATGCTAATATGGCATTTTTCTTGTATGTGTTGTCTGTGAACCATGTAAGTGATGGATATCATCTTGCTTCCTCTGTGTCTGGCTAGTAATGCTTCTCTACCTTTTCTCTTCCCAGAATTCTCCTAGTCTGGTAACCCTGCCTATACTTCTTGCCTGGCTACTGGCCAATTAGCATCTTACTAAACCAATATGAGTGACAAATCTTTACAGTGTTCAAGAGCATTATTCCATAGCACTGGAACATTTCAAATTTGTGATTTCCAGACAAGGATACTCAGCCTGTATTATAAGGTATTTCACCAGTATGATGTATTTAATTTTTGGATTCTACTTATATCAAGCTTGAAATGAAGATAATTATACTCAGCTATTAGGCATAAATTCACCATGGCTGTGTAGTTTTGAAAAATTATGTTAGATTTATTTTATATATTTTGCCAGTATGTGTGTATGTGTACTACATGCATGTCTGGTGTCCTGGGAAAGCAAGTCGAAGGTGTTAGATCCCTGGGACCCGGAGTTGCAGATGGTTGTTAGCCACCACATGGGGGTTGAGAATTGAGCCCAAGTCCTCTGGAAGAGCAGCCAACAGTTATTCTCTGAGCCTTCCCTCCAGCCCCCACTATGGAGTTTTGTCCATTACCGGTTCTGTGCAGTGAAAGTTTCTCGCTGAGGATGAAGATCACTGTAAACAACCCTGATGAGATCATGCTGACATAATGCCCCTTCTGTTAAAGCCATGGATCCAATTGTTGAGGGCTACAAAGAATAAGTAAAAATCTGTATCAAATATCTGTATTTAATTCTGTTTAAATAAAATGTAATTATTTTAAATAAAATAAAATGAAATAACTTTTTTTCTGCTCAATGACATTTTATGCATTTTTCTTTTGGAAATTATGTGTAGAGGACACATAAAATTTGAAATCACTTTATTTTTTGAAACATTATGGATTTACTCAGATTTTAGAAAAAAGAAAAGCTCCTGAAAACACTTAGTTTAAAAGAAATACATTTATATTTGTTTATATTCCAGAACAAATAATGTAACTGCTTGTATAAAATAAACAGTATTGAAGATTATAAAAACTTCTTTAATATTTATGCAATTGATATCATGTTTTTCATGTCAGAATAACCACTTATTAATGTCACTGCTATAAATTTTATTTTATAACACAATACAAATAATTAGACTCTATTATACTGAAAACTAATGAAGCGTCCACATCCCTTCTGAGTAGTTACTTCCTAAAGAATAATAAAAATGAACCAATCCAACAAAGACAATCAGTGAACAACAGGAAAAAAGTCAATTCTGTGACTTAAGAAGTTGAAAATGAGCCAGGTGGTTCTAGTGGCACTTATCTTTAATCCCAGCACTCAGAGGCAGAGGCAGGTGAATCTGTGTGAGTTCCAGGTCAGCCAGGGCTGTTATACTGAGAAACCTTGTTTTGGAAAGAAAGAAACAAACAAACAAAATAACAACAACAACAAAGTTGAAAATAATACTAATGGGGGAAAAATAAATGAATAAACAAGAACTAGAGGAAAATTTTCCATTAAATACTAACTCCCTTGACACAAATCTGACACCACATGTAACATCTGCTCTAAAAAAATGTATTCTACCAGGGCTGGAGAATGGTTCAGCAGATAAGAGCACTGACAGCTCTAGAGGACCTGAGCTCAATTCCAGCATGGTAGCTCCCAATTGTCTGTAACTCCAAGATCTGACACCCTTACACAGACATACATGCAGGCTAAACACCAATTCACATATAAAATAAAAATAAATTTTAAAAATTTACTCCATTTAAATTAGTTAATTTATTTAATGTGAATATGTGCACATTTGGAAGTCAGAGGGCAATTTGTGGGAGTCAGTTCTTGCTACTATATGAGCCCCAGGGATTAAATTCAGGTTGTCAGGTTTGGTGGCTGGTACCTATATCTGCTGGTCATCAGCTGGCCCAATCCCTTCCTCCCTCCTTTATTAATGTGTGTGAAATGTTTTGCTTGTATGTAGGCCTGTGCATCAGATTCATGCCTGGTGCCCATGGAAGCCAGAAGAGGATGTCAAAGAATCTGGAATTGGAGTTACAAGTGTTTACAATGTGGATGTTAGGAATTGAACATGGGTCCTTTGGAGGAACGGTTAGAGTTAGGGTGTTCTTAACCAATGAGCCATGCCAGCTCACAACCAAAAGACTGTATTAGGGCCCTTGCATGGTGGTGTAATCATTTCACTTGAAAGACAGAAGCAGGTTTAGGAGTGCAAGGTCATCTTTGACCACCTGGTGAGACTGAGGCTTGCCTGCGCTACAAAACAGAAACAAAACAAAAAAGTACACACAACATTTGCCTCCAGCAAAAAGATAATTTATTTTTTTCTTGACATAATTTGAAACATTCCATGTTGCCAACACTACTTACCTCGTGATATATTGAAGGTTTGGATAAGGAAGGGATAGTGAAAGACAGCACTTTATTGTTTCCGTCTTTGTCAGCAATTTCCTAGAGTGAAAAATGTACAAAAACAATGTAATACAGAGTCTATAGCAAAATAAATAAGAATTACTTCCTTAACTAATAGAATATACTACTGGTACTTGCAGGAGAGTTTTAGAAACATTAGCACATAAAAATACTATTATTGTATCATATCTCTTTCAAATGTATTAGCAAACTGGTGTATGTTTGTGGCAGAGTTGTTAACCACAAAGAAACAAATTACACTACATCAGATCTAACATGATAGCAAAGACAAAAGGTGGTGTACATGGAACAGGAATATTAAAAGTTGATTAGATCCTAGAGAGCAAAATATTGATTAGATCATATAGTACAAGGATGGGTGAGCAAAACATAACTAAATTCAAATGACCCACACCTACTAAAATAAGAACACATTGTCGTAGCACAAATAAATAATCTGCCAGCTTTAATCCATAACTGACAGAATTTATATATATTTCTAGTATATGTAAAGTTTTGATACATTTACATTATGAAAGGATTACCATAAACAAACTTATTCAAATACCCAGTACTGCAGTTACCATTTTATGGTGAAAATATTTTAAGAGTAAATCTTGGTTAAAAGAGATTTATAATCCCTCAGCAATAAACTACCAAACTGTAATAAGTTACATGTTGACATATTAGTGTAAATGGTTAAGAAATAGACTTATATTTAGAGAGTTCCTATGGAACTGCCAGAAAATTCTTTTGTGTTCTTATCTGTTTGAGACAAGGTTTCATTCAGTACCCTGGAATACCATATGTAGTCCTGGATAGACTACATTCAAATTTTCACTTTAGTTTACTGAGCAATGGGATCAGAAATGTGTGCTGCTATACATGGTTGGTCAATCTTCCTTCCTTCCTTCTTCCTTCCCTCCCTCCCTCCCCTCTCTGTACTACTATAGTCAGACTTATTATGTAGTCAGGCTAGCCTGGAACTCAAAATCTTGCCTTAGACTCTGGAAGCTGGGATTAACAGTATGAGCCATCACAATAATAATAATAATTAAAAAATAATAATTTTAAAAGATTTTTGAGGCAGGGTTGCTCTGTGTGGCCCTGGCTGTCCTAGAGCTTGCTCTGAAGACCAGGCTAAGACTTGAACTCACAAAGATCTGCCTGCCCCTACCTCCCAAGTTCTGGGATTCAAATGTGTGCCACCACACTGACTACAAATTTTTTAATGTGTTTTTTCCCTATAAATAAATAATAAAAAAAATTGGGCAGTGGTGGTGCACACCTTTAATCCTTAGCACTGGGAGGCAGAGGCAGGCAGATCTGAGTTTGAGGCCAACCTGGTGTACAGAGTGAGTTTCAGGGCAGTCAGGGCTACAGAGAGAACAAAAGAACACTGCTGTCCTTCCTTCTCTAGTATGTGGCATCTCTAATCTTTGGGTATCAGTGATTGTCAGACATTAGCATGAGGACTGAATTGCAGCTTCCATCTCACCTCACTGCCTTCAATTTGTTCTACGTAACATGAAACTGGCATGAAATCCATACACAGAAAATTACTCTCACTAGACCCTAAAGAAGAGAGTCAGAGATTAAAAGACAGCTATGGGGCTGCACGCCTGCACCCTAGTACTTTGGTAGTAGAGGAAGATGATCAGTGGTTAACAAGTCAGACTAGAATACTTGAGATCTGCCTCAAAAAACAAAAACAAACCCTAAACAAAGCAACAATAAAAAAACCCCAAACACCCAGGCATGGTGGCATATCCTTTGAACCCCAGCATTTGACTGAAGCAGGTGAATCCCTGGAGTTTGAGACCATCCTGGTCTACATAGTAAATTCAAGGCCAGCCAGAGCCACACAGTGAGACCCAGTCTTAAAAACAATCAGGTTAGCTTTTCATAAAACAACAACAAAAATAACTTAAGTTTTATGAGGCCCCATATAAAAATAGGTAAATAGGTCTCCTACAAGATCTAGCCACACCACCACTCTTGGGCACATATACAAAAGATTCTTTATCTTTCTACAGAGATACCTGTTCACCCATGTTCACTGCTGCTCTATTCACAATATCCATCAATTGGAAACAGCCCAGATGTCAACCAATTAAAAAATGATAATGAAAATAGGGTACCTTTACCCAATGGAATATTATTCAACCATTAAAAAAATGACAAAAAACCCCAAAATAAACAAAGCCAGGTGGTCATACAGCACCCCTTTAATCATAGCACTCCGGAGGCTGAGAAATGAATCTCTGTGAGTTCACCTGTGAGGTAAGGCCAGCCTGCTCTACAAAGTGAGTTCCAGGACAGACCACAAAAGCTACAGAGAAACCCTGTCTTGAAAAACCAAAAGAAAAAGAAAAAAATGAATTATGAAATTTGCCTGACTACTACATCCATCCTCTTAGTATATAATGGAATCTCAAGACTCTTCATTTGCTTTCCCAGTAAAAGCCTATTAAAGAAATCCGAACTCCTCATGTTAAAAAGATTTTCTTGCTGGATGTAGAGGCACATACTTTAATCCCAGTACTCAGGAAAAAGAGACAAGAGAAAGATCTTTGTGAGTTCAAGGCCACTCTCATCTATATACTGAGTTATAGGCCAGCCAGAGCTATATAGTAAGACCCTGTCTCCAAAAAACAGAAAAGGTTTTTCTAGCTGGCACCATGATACTTGTCTGCAATCCTCGTCTTTATAAGGCTAAGGCAAGAATCAAGCATGAGGCCTTTTGGCCTAAGATCAAGTGAAGAGTTCAAGCCCAGCTTGCACTCAATACCATGTCTGCGGCTCACCTAAGCTACACAGAGAAACAGAAACAAAAGCCCAACAATAAGGGACCTAGAATGAAAGTGTCTTTCTCAGCTTGTATGTATATTCTGTGCTTTCATCTGCACAAATGTGCATTTGATTACTGTCCTGGCTAGTTTTCTGTCAATTTGATACAAGCTAGAGTCATTTGGGAAGAAGGAACCTAACTGAAAAAAATGTCCCCATCAGATTGGCCTGTGAGCACACATGTGGAAGGGCCAGCTCAGCCTGTCCTAGATGATGACACCCTTGTGTAAAAAGCAGGCTGAGCAAGCCCTGAGGAGCAAGCCAGCAAGCAGCATCCTCCATGGCTGCTGTATCAATTCCTGCCTCTACTTTCCTGCCCTGATTTCCCTAGAGAATGGACCACAAAAATATTATAAACACTTTCCTTCCAAGTTGTTTTTGGTCATGATGTTTTATCATGGCAATAGACACCCTAACTAAGAAAACTGTTACTAAAATTTCACCTATTCCTAACTGAAAGTGATCAAAAGTATATCTTTTCAGATACCATTACCTCAGGAAAGTTGTAGTAACTCTGGGTAATATTTTAATTTCTCATATCCTTTTTTATACACACTCTGCATTATTAGTCATCTATGAATGTCTTCTGAATTAGAGTAGTTGCCCTAAAAGCAGGTGGTTCATTTTCAGCACTCAACTTCTTTCTTATGAAAAAGACATTCATAAAAACGGGTTCAAAAAAATGCTCTCAAGTAAGTCATCTGATCTAACAATGTTATCAATTATATCTTCAACAATTTTATGAAAAAGCATGTTAAAAATGATTATAAACAATACTATAAACAATCTTCAAATATTTCAGAGGATTTAAAAATACTTCAGATTTCTTAAGCTGTCACCTGACTCACCAAATTATAAATCCCTAGGAGAAGTGCTTCAATGCAGCCATTGCTCTGTCTGTCTCTGCTGACCGTGAGCCGCAGATAAACCCACATCAACTCAGGCAGGAACTGCAGCGTGAACCTCTTGAGTCGAACTTCAGAGCTGCGATAGAGCTCAAACAGTTGGTGGCAGACAGGCTCCAGGAGCTAAAAGAGAAACAGCAATATTATTCCCATTGCTTGAGCTGTAACTGTATTTATTAAAAAGGCAAGTGTACCTTTACAATATTTAAAGATACAAATTCTTCTTAAAATTAATTCCTCCATATATGAGCTAATTCAACAAAGCCTTAATAGACTACATATTAAACTGATGAAACTTGTACTCTAAATACTATCACTATACTTTTTGGTGTACTATGCTACTAAATTTATTATGTAAGTAGTCTGTTTACCAGTGTACTATATTTATATCTGGCGAGTTTCCCTGTCTAGTCTTTATCTTTTACATTTACATATGTATGCATGTGTGTGTGGCAGTTTAATGCTGTGGTACACATATGGAAGTAAGAGAACAACCTTGTGGCCCTAGTTCTCCACATCCATCACGTGAGTGCTAGGGATCCAACTCGTAGCAAGTGCCTTTATCCACTGAACCATCTCACGGGCCCATCTTCCATTTTAAGAAATTTCTTCTTAATTAAAATAATTTCAAATTTCAAATAAAATCATGACTTAAATTATATACCACTCATTAGATGAAGAGATTTTATAAAATACATGATGTACATGATATGGGCATTCCAAATTCTAGCTAATATTTTAAATACATACCAGGGCAGTAAATATACCGGATTTAAATCTGCACTGATTATATTTATTTAAAAGATTTGGGGGCTGGGAAGATGGCTCAGTGGGCAAAGTTCCTGTTGTACAAGCATGAGGACCTGAGTTAAGATGCCCAGCACCCATGAAAGTAGAGCATAGCATGGTATGGAGAAAGGAGAGATAAACAGATTCTCTGGGCACACAGCCACACAGTGCTGCTGTAACAGCAATTTCAAGGTTCAGGGAGAGTCCCTTAGAAAACAGAGTGAGAGTGCTGGAGGTCAGTACTCAAAATCTGTTGTTGGTGCGTGCACACACAAACACAAACACACACACACACACACACACTCTTTTGAAAGGAAAGAAGTATATGTATGTTTTTCAATGCTTAGTTGGCTAATTATTCTTGTATTACCACATGAAATGACTTGAGAGTCCTCATGATGTTAAAAGCTGAATAAAATGAACAGTTCCTCCTACTGCTGATTTAAAATGGTTCCGCTCCTACTAACTACTGAACACACCTGGCTTGACTTTTAACTACAAAGAAAGGGTGATGAAAAACTAAGCTTTTTTGTTTTTCTGGGTTTCTCTGTGTGGTCCTGTCTGTCCTGGAACTCCCTCTATAGACTAGGCTGGCCTCAAACTTAAAGAGATTCACTGGCCTTTGCCACCCAAGTGCTGGGATTAAAAGGTTGTACCACTCAATTTAAAATAAGAGCCAAGCCACATCCAGCTTGGCTCTTATTTTAAATTGGTAGGTATGAGTAATCCAGTATTTTTTAATCAAATACAACTACAAAATGAGATTCCTAAAAACCTGTCAATTAAAGACTTAATTCTGGGGCTGGAGAGATGGCTCAGCGGTTAAGAGCACCATCTGCTCTTCCAGAGGACCCAGGTTCGATTCCCAGCACCCACATGGCAGCTAACAACTGTCTGTAGTTCCAGTTCCAGGCAAACACCAAGGCAAATAAATAAAGTTTAAAAAAAAAAAAAAGACTTAATTCTGCAGGCAGTGGTGGTACACATCTTTAGTCTCAGCACTCAGGAGGCAGAGGCAGGCGAATCTCTAAGAGTTTGAGATCAGCGTGGTCTATAAAGCATGTTCTAGGATAGTCAGAACTGTTACACAGAGAAACCCTGGTTTGAAAAACCAAAAACCAAACAAACAAAAATCCCACAACAAAATAACCCTTTAAAAACTAAGCATTTGGGGCTGAAGAGATAGTTCAGTGGTTAAGAGCCCTGATTATTCTTCCAGAGGACCTGCATCCACATGGCAGCTAACAACTGTCTGTAATTCCAAGATCTGACACCCTCACACAGTTATACATGCAGGCACAACACCAATTCACATAAAAACAAATAAATAAATATTTTAAAAACTAAGTATTTGTATCCTGCTAATATTTCTGTTAGCAATGGATTAGAATTCTGTTAGCATTCTGATTTCAATGGAAATCAGACATGGTTGTACATACTTGTAATCCTAGCACTTGGTAGATGGAAGTGGGAGGATCTAAGTTCTAGTCTCTCTGAATCTGGGGCCAGCCTGGTCTACAGAGCTGGGCCCAGGAGAGTCAGGGCCACGCAAAGAAACCCTGTCTCAAAAAACCAAAACCAACAAACAAAACAACCACATCAAGTGTGATAACAATTATCATCTTTGGCTTTAAAAAACTTAGGATAAATGACCCCTTTCCTAAATTTAGCATGTTATGACATGATAATTACTGACACATATTATCTGATGAAAACATTTGAGAGTGTTTTGGTGAAATAACAGAAACTTAAGCCTAATGAGTAAGAGAAATAATGTGAGGTGAAGAAATGAAGACGACAAGACAGATAATAAGCAATAAAATCATTAATAGTCCATCTGCAATGGTGACAGAAATGGGGGTAGATAACAGAAGGTAAAATCAAAGGTGGTTTTTGTTTTGTTTCTTAAAGAAGTGTGGTGGACAGGTATGCCTCAGTGGGGAAAACACTTGACACTGAGTCCCAGGACCTGAATTGAATTCTCAGTCCTCACACATCTTAGCCCTGTACCCTTACAGAGAGATGGGAAGCAGGGACAGAACCCTCAGACACTTGTACACCCATCTCAGAAAAAGGGGAGGCAGAATATGAGGTCACAGAAAGTATAAAATGAACAGAATGGACTTAACAGAGCGGAGGAAAATGGAAACCACTTGGGTGACTAAGGTGCCTGCTAATGAAAAGGACACAAACGGTATTGCTGATATAGAGGTTAAAAGTCAAGCTGTAACAAAAATAGTCAAGACATGCAAAATTAAACTCTACAAGTTCATATCAAGGACTTCTATGTCTTTGGGCCTTTTTTTTTTTTTTTTTTTTTAATTTACTTATTTATTATGTATACAGTATTCTGTCTGCTTGTATGCCTGCAGCCAGAAGAGGGCACCAGATCTCACTGTGGACGGGTAAGAGCCACCAGGTAGTTGCAGGGACATTTGGAAAAGCAGCTGAGCCTTCTCTCCAGCCCTGACTTTTATGTCTTTAAAGCAACATTATTTTAAGACTGTCCTAAGTTCAATTCATATTAAATAAAGCATGTGGCTATTTTCTGAAATAACATCTTGGTAGCACATCAGATGATGCTTCAGAATATAATAAAATCAGGACTTAAAATGTACCTGTCTATGACTACTGTGCACAAAAGTTCTGAGGTTCTACAGGATTTACTCTCCCGGGTTTTCAAATGTCTGAATTAAAAGTTTCTGATTTGACAGTGTTAAGAATGAAACTCGGCCCTGTCCTCACAATTTCATAAGGACAATGAATGCTAAGTCTTGAGCTTGGATTTCTCAAGCTACCATTTCTATTTGAATCATGACTTTGTCTCATGTGTTATTATAAAGCATGATATATATACAATAGTCTAAATAACTTTAAAAAATGTCTTATCCTAAAAGTTTTTTTTTAAAAAATAAGAACACTTTTTATATCTTTTGTATACTAAATCAATTTAGCATTAGAATCTTTTTGTATGTAATAATTTTTCTAATAAATATTTACTTGGTTATTTATTTCACTTAACCCTTAGTCTTTGAGCCACATCCCAAGCACATAATATTTATTTACTAAATTTTCATTACATACACAATAAAATGTTGCATTCTAGAGACGTAACAATTATAAAATATATGACCACTGCCCGTTAAGAGCTTACAATCTAAAAAGAAAAGAATAAAACAAATAATGTTTAATAAGCAAAGCTTAAATGTTAGGACAGTGCAAGATAAGGGGTAGGGTATATGCACATTTATCATTTAGAAAATTCCAAATACTCCTGACTAAAGGTATTTGTGTTTGAGTGTGTATATCTATCTATACATTCGCGTCTGAAGTTTTAACAATTCAGCAATTCACCACAGGAGAAAAAGCAGCAAATGAATCTTGCAGCTGCTGCTAGAAGTAACAGCAGATGCAAGTCTTGAGAGCCAATCCATACATGGGAGACAGGAAGGAGGAGGTCAATAAGCAAGCTTTTAGTGAGAAGACAAAATAAAGATGCACTTTCAGTTAGGCTGCTGGTTAGGAGATGGTTACCTGACGGTTACTTCTTCAGCTGCAGTGCACAGCAGAGGCACTCTTGAGGCTGTATCTGGGAAGATAAGAAGCTACTTTCCTGTGTGTTCCTTTCATTTTCATGTTAAAGCATACATGAACCCAGTGGACAAAACTGTATGTTGCACAACTGTGTTAATGCAAAAATACTGTGTGTCTCTGGCCTAAGTTAATATATAGATCCAGTTGTTGCATTTTCTATCTTCTATCACAGAGTGAATAACAATGAACTGTTAGTCAAAGCTTATTGATCTTCACTATTTCGATCTTTAAAAGCACTTCCTCTGATAATTTTCAGGTAAACCTAATAAATAGCCTAATTTTGGGTTATCAGTTTACAACCCAGAGTGCTTATAAATATCTCTACAGTATTAAGAAATAAGAGTAAGCAATACTAAAATAAAGAAGGCTGAATCAGTATGCCATTAAAATTTGTTTTCTGAGAAGGAACATTCAAGAACACAAAGAAAAAAAAATTTACATTAAATAAACAATCCATTGAGATTAAGGTGACCGCAGTTGAGAAATAAAGCACACCACCACCCCAATCAGATAAAAAGACCAAAACATCTTCCAATGTAAGAAGATGAGGGTGGGAAAGCCAAAGCGACTACTAGAATGAAGAGGGAAGCAGCTTTCCAGAGTCATGGGGAGAAAGAAAACTACACACAAGTGTGATTTTAGCACAGACTTCATCTTACTATTTAAAACTTAATTTTTAAATGTTTCCTACCTCATTGTTTGAGTCTTGAATAACTTTATAGAGTGCTGGCACAAGTGCTTTCTTCCGGTGTAAGGTTGCTGCATAACTGGTGATCTGAGTGTCAGGTAATGCCTAAGACAAAACCAAAGGACAGAATAATAAAACTAACATTTAGAAAACAAATTTATATTACATGGGTGCTACTTGAGCAAAATAAGAGTCAAATAAGAAAATTTAAAATAGCTAATATAAATAATATTAAATAATTAACACTTAGTCACAAAAATGATCACAAGTTATATATCATAGCTAGATTTCACAGAAACAGTACACTTTAAAGCAATCTACTCTAAAAGGGAGCAGGATATATTTCAGTTCTTGCACTTAGGCTTTTACAAAACAAATTTCATAAGAATACGTTATATAGCTTTCAATCAGACTATTTTTAATCATTCTAAAGCAGGTAGCAAATATTATTATTAAAACTTGAAGACTCCATGGGTTGGAGAGATGGCTCAGCTGTTAAAGCAACTGAATGTTCTTCCAGAGGACCTGAGTTCAATTCCCAGCAACCACCCGTAATAAGATCTGGTGCCCTCTTCTGACCTTCAGGGACACAGGGATACATGCAGGCAAAACATACATCATTTAAAAAAATAAAAAAGCTTGAGGACTCCAGTCTTCTAGTGGATATATTTTAATCCTAACAATTTTCTTATTTCTATGTAATTACTTTGACCTTATTCATATTAGCTCCACTTAAGCACAAATAGAGAAGCATTATTCCATATTTTGCAACTTCCACTTAGAAGTGTACCTGCAGGGCTCTTAACAGAGCACATCACCGCCACTGAGCTCTGGATACACTTACCTTGAACTCTGACAGCCATTCCTCCACAACAGCTCGTTCTGACCCCAGCATCTTCCTTCTATTCCTCTTACCTAAAATACAATTTTTGAGAAATGAACCTGAAGATGGCATTACCTACAGAGATTACCAAAGGTACCTGAATGTGTCCATCTTATTAACCAAGAAACTCATCTCGTCTGTTCTTTAGATGGAGGCTTCTGCTCAATTTGAAGAGTAATTAAAACTTTCAAGAATAAACTATTTTTTAATGATATATCAGAAACCCATTGTCTTCATGCTTTCACATTTTCTCCACTTCAAAGTGGGAAAAAAAGCAACCTTAAATTAGATATATTTATAAGCTCAGTACCAAAGAGGCTGAGGCAGGAGGATTGTGAATTGGAGATTAACTTGGACTATGTAGTGAGTTCTAAGACAAACCTGGGCTACATGGCAAGACCCTGTATCAACATAACAAAAAGCTGAAAATGAAGTGGCCAAGTGAAATCAAATCATATTAACAATGACAAATACACAGAGCAAGTTATATATGACAGAACAAACCCTAAAACAAAATTAAAATATCAAATCTAAAAAAAGCAAGGGTCATATTGTTGACAAACTGAAAATAATATATGCATTATGCAAAAATAAAGCAGATTCCTAAATTTTCTAAAATAAAAAAGTCTAACTAGCAAAATCAAACTGATTAATAGTCTGTAAATTATAATTCCAACTAAAGTTTACTGTTTTTAAAGCCTGGAAACAAATATATGCTCAACTTTTGAGTGTCTGTCATAGAGGGCAAGCAAATATTTAATTATGGATAAAAATAAAATACACTGTATTTTAAAATGAAAACAAAAAACAAAGCTTTCTTTACTTTGTTACTGGAAAGAATAAGGAAAAACAAGGCAAATGAAAACTAGAGCCTGAGGAAGCAGAGCTGTCCATGAAACAACTGCAAAGAAGTTCTGTCATCAGAAAGATACTGTGTGGTGATATAATATATATTTAATAAAAATAGTCTGGAATATCAGAGGACAGAGCCACCCACAGCCAAGGCCAGGAAGGTCTTGGAGTAGTGACCCAATGCCCAGCATTCCAGAGACAGAGTAACCCTGACTGTCCTGGAACTCCCTCTGTAGATCAGGCTGGCCTCAAACTTACAGAAATCCACCTGCCTCTGCCTCCCAAGTGCTAGGATTAAAGATGTGCTCTACCATCACCTGGCTTCCCTCATCTTTCTTGATTTTGGATTTTACTTGAGCAGATCCATGAATATATTTTAAGAGATTTTACTGTTAGAATATAATGGCATATCTTACTCCACTGTTTTATTCTTTATTATTAGCACTCAATATAGGGCTCCTTCATACACCTATTTTAAAGTACTTATGAAATTTTAAATTATAAATCTAGCATGAAGGGCAGTAACACAAGAAAAACAGTATGGAGGAAATATGACTAAGGTTCATCATATATATGGAAATGTCATAATGGAGTCAAATTTTTTGTTCAGGTAATTCTCATTACTACTTTTTAAATCTGGTGTGGGATTTGATGAACACAGTGACAGTATTGCTGCACAAATTCTATTTGGTTTTATAATAAAAAACCTGGTGCCAAATATTGGGGAAAGAGTTGCCACAGTCAAGATGTCCCTTCACGGTCAACAAAACCCTAACTAAGACATTGGGTCTTGAAGACATTGTGTATAATGAGTTTCATGTTGTCAAGTTGATTCACACAGGAACCTCAATTGAAGAACAGCCTCTGACAAAATGGCCTGTGGCTGTTGTCTGTGGGGCATTTTCTTGGCTGTTAATTGATGGAGGAAATTCCAACCCACTGTTGGGGGTAGTTACCATTCCTTGTCAGGTGAGCCTTGAATGTGTAAGTAGGTAAACATGAGACTTCAAGCAAGCCAGGAAGCAGCATTCCTCTATCGGTTTCTGCTTCAAGCTCCTGCCTGGAATTCCTATCTTGTTTCCCTCAAAGTGTCAGATGAAATAAACCCTCTCATTCCCAAGATAATTTTAGTCATGGTATTTACAAGAGCAACTAAAACCAAACTAGAACAGCCTTACTCAAACCATGTTTCGATAATATAAAAACAATATAAAAAAATTTGACATATATAAGGGGGTCAGAGGAAAACAGAAGAGTAAATTAGACACAAATATTTAATATATACAGGTGATGTGTCTGTGTGGGGGTATGCACCCCCAGAGGTCAAAAATGATCCTCAGATTCCCTGGAATTGCAGTTACAGGTGCTTATGAGCCAGATGTGGGAGCTAGGAGCCAAACTCAGGTGTTCCACAATCTTAACCACTGATCAATCTCTCCAGGGCCTTGCACTGAATATAAATAAAACACAACTGACCTTAAGCTGACAGCTCCTTCTCCTTCACTTAGTAAACAGTACACAAAGTTCATTATCTTATTCTGTCTACTGTTACAACTTGAAACGCCTTATAATGAACAATAAAAACTAACATACTGATAAATTGAAACTTTAAATATACAAACTGATAAATGAATCAGAAAACAAGGCTCTTATATTTATTTACTATAAAACACACATTTTTGGAAGAGTTACTTCTCTGTCACCTCAAATTCTTTGTTTATAAAATGAGGACAATGAAAACTTTCATGATAAAATTGTTTTTTTAGTGGCTTTTTTGTTGTTTGGGGGTTTTGTTTTGTTTTGTTTTTGAGACATGGTCTCACTGTGAAGCCCTGGCTGGCCTGAAACTCAGTTGTTGACCAGGCTGACCTGGAATCACAGAGATGCTCTTGTAAACAGGATAAATAACACACAAGGTCTTAGAACAGTGACTGGCACATATCCTTCATGTAGCTGCTTCAATTATTGAAATTTTTGATGACTCGAAAAACATTTTTATTCTGGAGGTAATAATTATTAATAATCTATTATTAGAAATATTGTTGAATAAAATGCTAAGGATGAAGGGATTAAAAGAAAATAAGTGTTCTTAAGGGTTCCAAGGGAATCAAAATTTAGATAAACAAATTTATACTATTACCAGTGCAACATATGAGACAGTAATAACTGTTACTGCAAATTCTTAAACTTGGTTAAAGAAAAAATTGGGCCAGACATGGTGGCGCATACCTTTAATCCCAGCACTTGGGAGGCACAGGTAGGCAGACCTCTGAGGTCAAGGCCAGCCTGGTCTACAGAGATAATGCTAGAATAAGCAGGCTACACAAAGAAACCCTTTCTTAAACACTCGCCAACTCCCCCCCAAAACTAGAAAAAAATTATGAAGATATTTCGAAGTGAATGTCTAAAACTTAGATTAAGGCAGCTGTTATGAAAGACTAAATTACCTAAGACAAAACTCAAAACTGTATATATCATACAGTAGCTCTAAGCTGAAAGTGGCTACTTCCTGGGGAAGAGAGAAATTAGAACTATTGTGTGTTATAATAAAATGTGGGCTGGAGGACTAGAGAGATGGCTCAGAAGTTGTAAGACCATCCTTCTCTTGAAGTAGACTTGAGTCTGGTTTCCAGCACCCATGTCAAATGGTTGAACCACCTACACTAGCCTGGAGGGACCTGATGCCTGGGCCTCCTTGGAAACCTGCATCACATAATTAAAAAGATGATTCTTTTTAAAATGTAGGTCCAGTTATTTTATGAAGAAAGCTGAGACTATCCTCTAGAATGATCCTTATTTAGAAAGTCTCATGATCACAGGCGTCCTGTGAACAGTCCTTAATGTGAGAGAGTAATTAGGAGAGGCAAGCATCATATCAGAGACAAAGAGGGTGGGGCCTTGAAGGAAGAGGGAGGCTTCCTTTCAAAAACCTGGAGAGAGGGCTAGAGAAATGTCAGCAGATAAAAGCATTTGCTGCCAAATCTGATGTCCTGTTTGCTCTCTAAAGCCCACATATGCTATGGCTTTCACAGAAGCACACACTGTGCACACCCCCCCAACAAATACAAATACATATTTTTAAAAGACCTGAAGAGGAGGTCATTGAGAAAGACAGCTTAGAGTAAAAAAGTAAGAGGGGTGATAACATATGGGGGTGGCATGGGGTGGGGTGTGTATGTGTAGGAAGCTGAAGGAGAATCTTCAGACAAATCCCCCTAACAATGGGATTTCCTGATTTTTCTAGGGTCTTCAGAGATGATCAGAAGTCTCTGTATGATTTAGTTGGCATAGCAGAGGTACTAATGGTCCCAGTAGTAGGTAAATTTACCTTGTAGTTTGGGGGAGGGGATGGGGCTGGGCTTACTCATCTTCTCCATTACCCAAGGCTCTAGATGTCATAGCAGGGGCCTGTCAGCTATAAGGGGACATGGCCTGATTTCTGAGGAGGGGAAGGTGGGCAGCTGTAGGGTCTGTGATCTAACAGAATGTACCTCGGACAGCTTTACTGTTTTTGCTGATGACTGCATTTCATAAGTCAATCTGCCGTGTACTTCCAAAAATAGTATTTTATGTAATGCTTGAGAACCTAATGTTGGTTATTCTGCTCTTCTAATGTGAATAGATATAGATACAGAACTCTAACTTAGGACACCATCTAAACCAAGTTCATTATTCCTCCTAGGATGGGACACAGTAAATACATATACAACCATAATGTCAGTCCTCAATCAGGCTGAATTGTGAATTGGACACACGTTGGCCCCACAACATTCACACTCAAGTCTGCACATGTGATTGCTAGGTTCTATGATGGTCATTCTATGTATCAACTCAGCTTTAGCTGGCATGGGTATAAGGCTGGTATTGTTAAGCCCCTTGCCTACATTCTGGAGACCTTATAAAACACCCTGGCTTTTCATCAGGATGTTGGATCTGGTGGTTAGACTGTCTTTGCAAGTTTTCTTGTTCCTCGTCCCTGTTTTGAACCTTGTCAATATGAGGCTTTCACTAACATACCCCTGGCAGCCATTTGTAAATTCCAATCAGCTGCCAGCTAGGTAGACTCAGCTAAGTGATCTCACTTATTCCCCATTTCCTTCTTGACAAGCCTTTGCATGAGTTTTCTATGAAAATGGTGGATATGTTCAGGCTCTGGGTTAAAGCAAAATAGATTTGGAAATGAGTATTTATTTGGGCTCTCTCTTCTCTTCCAGTCCCCTTTCTTACTAGCTAAGGATGATGTTGGAACACCAAATCCTGCCAAGTGCTGGGATTATAGGCGAACAAACAACACCTGGCTTTGATTTTATAAATATTTTACATCATTAATAAACACTGGAAAGGGCATGTTATTTGCACTAGCCACATTTCAAATACTCTCAGAAGCTACATGTGGTTATTTTCCCAAATCAGACAGCTCAGAAAAAGAACACAGCCATGGTCACAAAAGTTACTTTGGACAACAATGATCCAGATGTACCTTGATAGCATAATCGTGCTGAATAAATTAACTAAACAGAAGTAATATTCAGATAACATATTTATTAAATGCAATTGCTAAAATAATTTAAAAATTGAAAAGGTAGTGATGTGATCATTGCAGGTAAAATTGTATAAATAAAGCTATTCGCCAAAGATTACCAAAAATTCTTAACATGTTTAATCGTATAAGAAATTTATTCATCTTTTAAAAAGTTAAGGCCATAATTTTACCTGTCTTAAGATCAGTTTTCTAACGGAGGAGGTGGCACAGGAATGCAGCAGAGTTCAAGTATGGAATTCATTTGTTGAGAGTTAAGTATTTTCGAACTCTATATAAAAAATAAAAATAGAAAATTCAAATAGAGAATATTCTCAAGAACATATACACAAAATGTTTTAAATAACACACTCATAAAATGGTTCTTTATTTTTGTGTGTCTGCAAGTGCTGATGGTGCATATGTATGTATGTGTGAGGCTGCATGAACCAGTACATGATCATGTGGAAGACACCCCATTGCTTCCCACTTTATCCCCTTCAGACAGTACTGAATATGAAGCTTTACCATTTTTTTTTTTTTGTTGTTGTTGCTGTTAAGCTGGCAGCCAGTGAGCCCCAAGGACCTGCCTGTCTCCATTATCAGCATATACAGATATATCAAGTCCCTCTCAGCACTGAGAGTAAAGACACAGGCACAAATACCTGGCTTTTTATATTGAACTCAGGTCCTTGGCACTTGTGCAGTAAGCACATTTCTCTTACTCACTATAGCTCACCTAACCCTAAAACATTCTGTAACTAGCATACTTGTATACCTTCATCATATCCAAGGAAAAAACACATTATTTTGGAGACACAAAGTCTCAAATTTAAGCTTCAAATATCCCATTAATTTAAGATGTTGGTTAGGTTATTTAAATTGCTGGAGAATCATCTGGAAAAAAATCTATAAAATTAAGTCTTTTCCTTACAAAATCACTGACTCCAATTTTGAGAAATATTATAGTGATGCACTCTTTCTCTCCCAAGAGTTTTCTTTAAGCCTCCACAGCCTCACCATGGCATGCATGCACCTACCCATGCACCCCAACTCCTAAACTAAATAAATAACAAATGGAAAGTAGATTCTATAAGCAGTCATGTTTATAACACAGACAACAAATACTGCAATACATGTGGAAAAGAAGAGTCTTAAAAAGATGTTGGGTAATTAGGGTATTTCTATGGAAAACAATGTACCATGACTTTTACTTAACTTAAAAGTAAATTCTAGGGACCAGCAAGATGATTCACCAGTTTAGGGCACTTGCTGACAAGTTTGAGGACCCGAGTTTGATCCTGGAAACCCTCATTAATGGAAGGAGAGAACTGACTTCTGAAAGCTGTCCCCAGACCTCTACACACATGTGTGCACGAGTAGCTCCCCCACTCCTGCCTCTAATTAAATGTCTAAAAAGAGAAAAAAAATTCCAATCGGAATACAGATGAAGTTCTGGAGGATGAATCTACAGCAAAAACATCCATGCAAATAACCAAATTTAGCTTCCATCCTCATCATCCCCCACTTTTTTTTTTTTTTTTTTGAGACAGGATCTCACTGTGTAGAAAAGCTGGCCTTCAATTTGGACTTCCAATCTTACTTCCCTTACCTTCTCACTGCTGAGATTATAGATATGCACAATCATGTCCAACTTGGGCAACCATTTTTTTAAATAAAGAAAGTACTGACATGACAACTGGACTGCATTAAATCTGACAACAAAAAACAAGTTCAGTTTGTTGAGTCCATTTTTCTGGGATGGCAGAATTAACATTCTAAAAATGTTTATACTACTTAATTTATAGAACTAATAAAATATCTACCAAAATTTCTATGTTGTATTTCACAGGTTTAAAGAAAATACAAGAATTCATATGGAACCAAGAACATTACTGGAGGCATTATAAAACTCAACCTCAAATTATACAATAGAGTTATAGTGATAAAGAAACCCTGGTACTGACAGGTAGACCAAAACTAGAAGACCTTGAAATAAATTGACAAAGCTAAACCAAGTTAATTTTCTGACAAAAGAGGTAATACCTATAGAAGATGAAATTAGACTTGTATCTTTCATCTTGTACAAAAAATATCAATTCAAAATGGATCAAAGACCTTAAGATCAGAAACACTGAAAACTTTTGAAGAAAACATAGGGACACTCTTCAAAATACTGAATTAGCTAAGGATTTTTCAATAAAACAGCACAGTACAGGGACCAACCCCAGATGAGATTACATGAAAATAAGTTGTTCAGCAAAGGACAGTCAGCAGAACACAGAGACAGCCACAGAATGGGAGAAAATCTTTACCAGCTCATTTCAGTCAAGGGGGTGGTATCCAGAACTCACAAAGCATTGTAGAAATAGAATACTATAGAAATAAAACTGTCAATCAACAAATGGACAACATAACTGAATAGTTTTTGTTTTGTTTTAAGAAACACAAATGACCAATAATTTGTGTATTTTTTTTAAGTATTCAATTATCTCTTGCCATCAGGGAAATGTAAATTAACACTACTTTGAGGTACCACCTTCCCTAGTTAGAATGGTTGTCATCAATGAATTTGATGACACTTAACTGTTCATGGGGGTACACATTAACATAGTCACTGTGGAAATCAGTTTGCATATTTTTTCAAAAAAAAATAAAAATAGAACAACCATGTGACCCAGCTATTTTACTCCTAAGCATATACCCAGAGACTGACATACCCTCCCTTAGAGATATTCAAGTTGTTTGCTGGTCATTCATTATAGCAAAGAACTGGAATCAGCCTATTTACCCATCAACAAATAAACAGATAATAGAAATTTGGGGGAAAATGAGTACTATTTGGCTCTAAAGAAAAATGAAAGTTTAAAAATTTGCAGAAAAACAGATATACTTAGAAAATATAGCATTAAGCAAGGCCACATAATCTCAGAAAGAAAAAAAAGTGCATGTTCTCTCTCATATGAGGAACACAGTCCATTATATATTTATATGTGTAAACAAATCTACATAGGGATACAATATAGCATAAAGAAAAGACAAGAAAGGCTAAATAAGAGAATGATGTAGGTAATTCAGTTATGAAAGACAAGAGTTATGAACAAAGATATAAAGCTAATTATTTTTTCTAGTTATAATTCTGTCATAAATTTTTTGATTATGGTTAAGTATATAAACTATATTCAGTTCTAAAAGTTTAAAATCTAATGTGAAGCTCCACAGCTTCTATTAAAATGCTTGTTCTAACTGTATAAAAGTTCAATGAGTTGTATAGACTTTGGGTCTCCTTAATTTTAGTGCCACATGAGTAGAGATGGTGGTGTTCAGTGTTCAGGTTAAAGAATATAGGGTCCTTCCTTAGGGTCTCCTAAGTATGGAGAACTTATTTATAAATGGTAGAAAGGAACACAGGGAACTCAGAGATCAGCCAGCCTCTGCATCTGCCTTCCAAATGCTGAGAATTAAAGGCATGCACCACCATACCTAAATATCTTTCTTTTTTGGTTCAAGACAGAAATTGTTTGTGCAACAGTTCTAGCTGTCCTAGAACTTACTTTGAAGATCAGGCTGGTCTCAAACTCACAGAGATCCACCTTCTTCTTTCTGCCTCCCAAATTCTGGGATTAAAGGCATGCACCACCACTGCCTAGCTCTGGCTAAGTATCTTTTAACTACTTTAAAAGAGAAAAAACTATGGTTCCTTCTTAGGATGCTCATTCTCCCTTCTAGATACAGCTCCTTGCCTAACTTTGTACCCTGGAAGAAAGTACTCATTGTGACCATGTAACCTAACCCATCTTCAAGAACCAAGCACTCTGATCCACTAAGCCACAGGCTGAAGAGCCAGTAACATTCCATCATTAATGGAAATGACAGACACACATCAGTTTTTTTCCTCTTCAGTGTGCAAAAGAGGACCTCTAGTTCTCTATCTTCTAGTTAGACATAATTTAATGACTTCTTTTAGGCATTTCACTGCCAGAAAAACAGTATCTGGCATATTCATCCCTTGCTATACCATCCCTAATAAGAGTCGAAGGGATGCACTGCTGACTACCAAGTGAAGACAGCTCCTGCAATCACCCAAGTCCATGGAGATTTTATAAGACAATAACTATACCTTTTTCTTTAAGACAAACAAACCCAAGCCATTATTTGAAGACTGGCTGTAACTACTATGACCACATTACTGGCTAACCCTTGACTAGAGCAGTTATACAACAAGATTACAGTAGGCCACAAAAGCCAAGTAAGAGGAGAGAAACGACTCTAGTATCTAGTATGGTTTTTACTTACACAAAAATGTCACCTCCACCTTATTTTGTGGCCTTGCAAAGTTCTCTTCAACCCAAAGAAAAGAAAAAAATGATTTTGATTTACATGTGGTTTCATACAATAAGCTGTCATTTCTACAACAAAGAAGAAGGCCGCTAGAAGGAAAGGAAATACCCAGTAGGCTCCGCTTTACATGATGTATAAAGATATAAAAAGACCTAAAAAGAGAGGTGGCTATATATAGATATAATGGTTTGGCTAAGTGGTTTTTTGAATTATACTTGCTCACTAGGCTTATGAACAAATTGCACTGTTAGTAGAAACTGAAATATAAATTAAACACAGATTTCCAAACCTTGTTTATGTTTTTTGAAACAGGTTTTGCTAGGCAACCCAGGTTGGCACTGAACTTGTAATCCTCCTGCCTAAGCAGCTTGAGTGCAGGAGTGACATTCAGCATGTGTCTCCCTCAGTGTTGATCAGCAATTCCTGAGAATTCAGTCTGTCTCACTTCTCAAGCATTACTGCCTACAGCTACTCTCCTCTTGGGACTACCTTGAACTATGTGCTAATTATCCTACTCTTCTTTCAATTCTCAAATGAAAACTCCTCTTACAAAGCTTTTCCCTCTATCAGTGCAGTCTCCCTCTCCCACCAACATGTTGTCAACCTAGGGCCCAGGGCTGTGAATAAAATTTATAACACTTCAAAAAAAACACAAAGTTCTAATTCTTTTATCAATGTATAACTAAGACTATATTCCCATTGTATTATGAATGTACTTGGAGGCACATCATTTTCTGTGATTTGGATACTAACAGAAATTACAGGTATTTTCATTGTCAAGTTAATTGTTATTAGAGACATTAAAGTATCATTTGTGTTCATCACTGTCTCATGATATATTTGTGTCCTGGCCTGGATAAAAATATTTCTAATCTCATTTACCCACATACTTAGATAAACATTATTTTAGGTGTTTGTTTGAGGCTACTATGGATGACAATTAACTAAGTACAGACAGATTTCCTTTATTGGGGGTAGGCAGGTTTCCCACAATCAGCTGAAGCCCTAACTAGAACAAAAATGTTAGACCTTCCCCAAGTAAGAGTCTTCTTTCTGACCAAATGCGCTTTTCCCCTGGGCCATTTTCTTGTTTTGGGGATCAAACCTCTGTCCTTTCTGGGTTTCACACCAGACAATTTTGGTGAAGAATGACCACATCATCTCTGGTTTTTAGGTATCTGGACACTGAAAGGAACTATATTAACTCTTAAGCTGCTTACCAATTTATCTTACAGTTCTTCAGACTGATTGACTTAGCCATAAAAGCCAATTTCTAACCTATTTCATGACTCACACATAAGAATTCTTTATTGGTGGTTATTTTGACAACACTGATAAATACCTTAAAAATGAAAAATGTGCTAAAATCATTTCTTGAGGCCCTTGGAACAGAGAATGCTTATATTAACTGGTGTACCATTATACATTCTTCAGAAAAGCGACATCTAAGATCAGTTGGTAGGCAGATTATCAAATCAGAGACAAATGTTGGGGGCATAAAAAAGACAACAGAGTGACTCTTAGGACACCTCCCTCTAGTGCTGTGAGATGATCTTTCTGTGCACTGTGAATATGTGTTGCTACCATTGGTTAATAAAGAAGCTCTTTTGACATATGGTAAGACAGTATACAGACAGGCAAGAAATTCAAGAGAGACAGGAAGAAGAAAGGTGGGGTGGGGCAGATGTGGTCTGGCTGCCCCAAAAAACAAGATGTGAAAGAACTGGTAAGTCACTGGCTATGTGGCTATACACAGATTAATAGAAATGGGTTAATTTAAGATGTAAGAACTAGCTAACAAGAAGCCTAAGTCATTGACCAGATAGTTTGTAATTAATATAAGCCTCTGTGTGTTTATTTGGGATCATGCAGCTGCAAGACACAGGAAAACCTGCAGTTACAAGAAACAGCCTTTTCCCTCTACCTTAGAACAGCAAAAATTTATTTCTTTCCATTTAATAATGCCCCTCCAAAAAGGTCACCTCCTCCTCTCCCTCTTACACCTTGTAAAAACTGATGCAACAGACACAGGCACAATGGTAGCTATTCTCAACAGACCATAAACCTTAATACTTTTTCTTGTCAGAAACTTGTATACAGGTTTATCAATCCCATTATTAAACTATAACTCCTCTAAAGTGAGCATACTCTGTTTGCATTTCTAGTCCTTCAGATCAAATATATAGTTAGGTTATTTCTATTAAATGAATAGCTTAACAGCAACAGCTAGGCAGTCTACGATCTAGTAAAGAGGAAAAGAAGCAAGTATGGAAAAGATCACTAGTGTATATACAACACAGAGCCCTATCCCTGAACCCTCCTTAGTTTACACACTCAACTAAGCCATTTTTATTTTATTTTATTTTATTTTTATTTTTATTTTTTTTAAAAAAAAAAACTTTATTTTATTTATTTATTTGCCTTGGTGTTTGCCTGGAACTGGAACTACAGACAGTTGTTAGCTGCCATGTGGGTGCTGGGAATCGAACCCGGGTCCTCTGGAAGAGCAGACGGTGCTCTTAACCGCTGAGCCATCTCTCCAGCCCCTAAGCCATTTTTAAACTTTATTTGCAATTATGTGTTACAAAAACTGAGTTCCACCTATTAAAAATCAAAGAAGTTCTGCACAGAATTTCTAAAAATATTTCTTTTTTAAAATTTTATGTTATGTGCATTAGTGTGAGGGGGTCAGATTCCCTGGAACTAAGTTACAGGCAGGTGTGAGCCACCATGTGGGTGCAGGGAATTGAACCCAGGTCCTCTGGAAGAGCAGGCAGTGCTCTTAACCACCTAGCCATCTCTCCAGCCTCTAAAGATATTTCTTAAAAGATGACTGTGCCCACTTTGTTTTTCTTTCTTCTGCCTAGAACTGGTCAGCCAGTGTTCCTCAGTGACCTTGAGCATGGGAGATACAAACTCAATAAGAACAGAGGGCAAACACAGGAGCCTGAGTCCTGACACTCTGAGGTCCATCGGTCCTAACACGGTTTATTTCTAATTTTTAAGAATTTAAATAAAGAAGTAAACTGTTTTTGTTTTGTTTTTTGAAACAGGGTTTCTCTGTGTATCCCTGGTTATAGACCTGCCTCTGCCTCCTGAGTGCTGAGATTAAAGGTGTGTGCCACCACAGCTGGCTAAGCAGAGGCTATTTTTCTATTTTTAGCAACCAAAACACAATTCCCAACTGATAAGGAAGAAAGTGATCTTAACAACAAAATCTGTGGTATTAGACATCTCCAGCCACTTTAAAAGTACCTCAATGTAATGTAATGCAGGCAAACTGTCAGATATTTCTACTGTGTGGAGGGGTGAGAAGGAAGCAAGACTGACGGCAGAGCCTCTACTGTCTGAGGTCACCTGACAACTACAATTCAGCTGGAGGGCAAAAGGAGCCCAGTACTCTGACAACTGTCATACTACAGAACTGCAATCTCTTGTGGACACTCCTGGTTATAGTACAAAACAGTAACATAGCTTGCAAAATTGTTCCCAGAAAAACAGAACTGCAAGAAAATCAGAATTAGGGAAATAAAACATTTTATTGAAAAGTAGATGTTAAAAAGCTGTTTAAGGGGCTGGAGAGATAGATGGCTTAGGAGATATGAACACTGGTCGATCTTTCAAGGTCCAGGTTCAGTTCCCCACTCATTGCAACTCACAACTGTCTATGTCACCAGTTCCAGGGAATCTGACGCCCTCTTCTGGCTACCATGGACACCACATGCACACAGTACACATATATGCACCATAAACATAAATTTTAAAACTTTAAAAAGCTGTTCAAAAGTTGCACTTCTTTAAAAAGAACTGATTCAAACTTGAAACGCTGCTATAGCAAAAATTAAGGCTGATTCATATTATCCCATTTTTCTAATTCATAAAAATTTTGAACAAATCCTTCATACTTTTCATGTAATGTCTTTTGCACCTGTATTTTAAACTTTAAACTATTTTTACAATTATTTATTTATGTGTGTGGTATGTGTACAGGTCACACATGCCACTGTGTATGCAGAGATAAGGGAACAACTTTCAGGAGCTGGTTCTCTCCTTCCGCCTTGATGTGGGGTGACAGATTGTACCCACTTTAAATTCTTACTTGATGTCTCAGCAAAAGTTTTCATAAATTCTTACAATGGTGATGTCATTTATGGATTTTCTTTTGTTCACATGGCCTAGGGCATTGCAGCCCAGCCAATGCTCTACTACTAAACTACAGTCCTAGCCTCTGGACTGCTTTTCATTCTTAGAAGAAAATGGAAAATAACCTGGTCCCTCTGTGGCTTACCCTACAGACTACACAAAGGATTACATAATACAACAATATAAAACACAAATATACAGAGTTTCACTGTCTTTAATAAAAGACAATCCAACATGTGCAGTACTGGGTATACATATTCAAATGAATAGAAATCAGTATTTAGAGACGCTGCTATCCTGTGTTTACTGTAGCATTATTCCCAATAGCAAAAAAAAAAAAACAAAACAAAAAAACAAAACAAAAACAAAAAAAACACCCAAAATCAACTTAAGTGTCTACCAACTACTGAATGAATGAATAAAAAAAAAATGTGTTTTATATATATAATAGAGTACTACTGAGTTAAAGGATGAAATCTTGTCATCATAACAATGTGGATAGAACCTGCAAAAATTATGTTAAATGTTAGTTACAGAAAGACAAATATCGCATGATCTCATTCTTATGTAGAGTCTTAAAAAATTGATTTCATAGAATCAGTTGTTACAAGAGTTTGAGAAAGTACAAAGGAGGGATAAAAAAAGGTTAGTTAATAGAGTGATAAAAATTCCAATGTTTTATTGCATTGTGAAATGAGTACAGAAAACTGAAGTTATCTATATTTCATGTAAGCTAGGATTTTTCCATTGCAGATATACAAAAGATAAATACTGGAAGAGTTGAGAAGGGTCACCCTAATTTGAATAATGTATGCATGTAGTATGTATGTACATATTAAAACATCTTATAGTACTCCATAAATATATATATATATAACTATGTGCTGATTAAAAAATAAAAATGAGGCAGGTGAGATGGTTCGGTGGGTAAAAGTGCTAGTCACTAAAGCCCAACAAACTAAGTTCAATCCTCAGAACCCATATGGTAAAAGGAGAACCAATGCTCCAGCAGTGACCTCTGACCTCCACACGTGAGCCACACATACGATGTGCATGCTAAACAAATATTTTTGCTTTTTTGAGACAAGGAGACTGAGTTTCTCTGTATAGCCCCAGCTATCCTAGAACTCTATAGACCAGTTTGGTCTTGAATTTAGAGATCTACCTGCTTCAGCCTCCTAAGTGCTAGGATTAAAGGTGTGCATAACCACAACCCTAATGAAATAGGTTTTGTTGTTGTTTTTGTTTTAAAGATCAAATAGCTGGGCTTGATGGCACTTGGCTGTAACCCCAGTGAGAAGCTGAAGCAGGATCAGGAATTCAATGCCAGTATTCAGGACATGAAATCGTGACTCAAAACAAAACTAATTAAGTAATGAAATAAAAAAAAAAACCCAATAGAAACAAGGGTGTCTAGCTCAGAAATGAGAAGGCTCGGAGAGTAAAAGGTGCTTGCCATACAGGCTTGAGTTTGATCCTCCAGAACCCACGGGGGAGGAAGAGAACCTTAAAGTTTTCCTCTGACCACACAAACACCCTCCAAGGCATGTGTGCACAATAATAACAAATCATTTTTAAAAGAATCAAAGCTTACTTAGATAAGAAATATCTAAATAAAATCTTGATTGTATGGTTTTGTTTTTGAGTCAGGGTCTAGAATGACCTCAGACTTGCTATGCGCTTAAGCTCTGGGATCACAGGTGTATGCTTCCATGTCTGATTTATGACATACTAGGGACTGAACTCAGTCAAACATTCTACCTGACAGAGCTACATTTCCAGCCTCATTAATGAAATGTTAAACGAAATATTATAAAACCAAGGCACAAAGCACGCTTGTAATCCCATCATTCAGAAGTCAGAGGCAAATCCAGCTTGGACTACTAGTGAATCCCTATTCTAAAATAACCCCAAAGCAAAAGCAAAACAATAAAAAAGATAACATTAGGATTCTAGCTTCAGTACATTAAAAAGATGATAAAAGAGAAAATACATCCAGGTGTGCCTAGTGTTATCCATGATCCCAACTCTGGAAAGGGTAGAATATTTATGAATTTACAGCCAGCTAGAGCCAGATGGCAATACCTGCCCCTCACCCCTAAAAAGGAAAAAGAAAGTCATGTGATAGATGATGAATTAAGTTATTTAAATTTTTGGAAGGCTACAGTTGCTCTGTAACAAAAGGACTATTCAATGACCTATGTTTTACCAGTCAATGTCAGTACCCTTTACCATATTCTATGACTATTGTTTTGGCAGCTAATCCTCAAACCTAAAAATTATTATAATTTTATGAATACTTGAATCACACCATTTCATATATTACACATCTGGATTTAAACACTTTCCCATTTACTTTTCATACTTGTCACCAAACAGCCAAATCTCTAAACATTAGGTATAAAGTCCATGAATTTCTGAACTTGACTCATAATAAGGTCAAAAGACTTATATTTCTAAGTTTACTACATATTATTGAGGGAATATTGTTCATATAATCAATCTACATAACTATAGTAAAGTCCCACTGAAAAACTGTTTAATCAAGTAAACTTGCAATTCTTTTTTAATTTTTTTAGGTTTTTTAGCTTTTGTTTTGTTTGTTTGTTTGTCTTTGAGACAGTGTTTCTCTGTGTAGCCCTGACTATCCTAGAACTCATTCTGCAGACCAGGCTGGCTTTGAACTCGTTTCCTGTTGCTGCCTCCCAGGTGCCTGAACTAAACGCATGCACTGCTGCCACCACCAGGCTGAAATTGCAATTCTTTTTTTCCCCCATTCCTGCAAACAGAATGCTGAATGCTGTTTATTGAGACTCAGCGTCAGACTTAAATACCCAGGGCATAGCACAGTGGAAATTCCCCAGGTGGCTGGAAAATTACTGACTTGAGGTAAACAACTTAAATTCACCTGTTCTAACTTAAACTTATCTGTTCTAATCCCCACAGGCAGGAAACCAGAAACTTACTGGAACTGGGTGTTAAGGACAAAATGTACAGCCAGTAACCACAGGCCTTGCCGCATGGCTCAGAGTGCAGGGAAACGTCATGCAGGGCCTTACATAGGCATTTTCTTTTTTAGGTTGGGAAAGTTTTCTTTTATGAATTTGTTGAATATATTTTCTGTTCCTTTGAGCTTGTATTTTCTGTTTTCTGTTCCCATTATTCTTAGGTTTTGTCTTTTCATGGTGTCCCAGATTTCCTAGACATTTTCTGTTATGACTTTTTTAGCTTTAATGTTTTCTTTGTCTGATGAATCTATTTCTTATATTGTATCTTCCATACCAGAGAATCTTTTTTATTTTTTTAACTTTTAATTTTATTTTTATAGAATAAAATCTCATTTTTTTATCCATGTATCCCCTGTTCAAACTCCCTTCTCCCTTCTGACTCCTCCCAGTCACTCTCTCTTCTCTCTATCCCCTTATCTTCTCCCCTGAAAAGGGCAAGAGGTCCCAAGGTGGATTAGCCCAGCATCCACTCCAGGCAAGTCGGATTTCCTCATCCTAATATCAGGACTGGGTTAGGTGTTCCTCTGGAGGTAATGGGCTCCAAGGTGCCAGTCCAAGATGTTTCAGATCCCAAGCTGTTCACTAGTTGTGGTTTGCAGCTTGGGTGGTCTTTGCTTTTTGTTTAAAGTCCACTAATGAGTGAGTACATCCCCTGCTTATCTTTCTGGGTTTGTGATACCTCACTCAGTAGAATATTCTCCAAATTCATCCATTTGCCTGCGAATTTTAGGATATCATTTTTTCTTACTGCTGAGTAGTACTCCATTGTGTAGATGTACCAGTTTGTTAATCCATTCCTCAGATGAGGGGCATCTAGGCTGTTTTCAGGTTCTTGCTATTACAAATAATGCTGTTATGACCATATTTAAGCTAATGCTTTTGGGGTAACTTGCAATTCTTATTTCTTAATTTTAACTTAACTCAAAGACAATATGGCTTTCTGACACATTAGGAAAACAAGATGAGTAAGTACCAAGTACCTGTGAAAATTAATTAGCATAGGGCTAATTTGTGAAAGAAAACTACTTGATTTATGGAAAACAGGTACTAAGTAAAAACTAATTCAAACCAAACCATTCAGCTCATCTTTACTTTTGGCAACTTTAGCCTTCTGGCTGGCATAGCCCTAGCTATGACATAAAATGGAAACAGTTTATTGAGCTATAAAATTTGTAGATTTGGCAGCTGGCTTCACCCAGCTAAAGCTGTTGTAACTGGTTCATATCACCAATAACAGAAGCTGAACTGGATCAAAAATTCTAAAGTGAAGGCCAGGTATAAACCAAATCAGTCAGGGATTTGTTTTTCCTTGCAAAATGCATCTACCTCCATACTGCACCCCCTCCCCAAATTCTAATAGGAAGCACAGATAAAATATATGATTATGTCCCCTTTTTAAAAAACTAAAAATCAGCCTGGACTATTTTGAGATATCTCTATCTTCAAAGAGAATTCTCAAAGCAGATTTGACTCCTTTGTGCGCACTGTGTGTATTTGGCATGAACACACATGTGCAGCCAATGTCTCCTTCATTCTCTCTACCTTATATACACTAATGCTTGCTCAGGGGAACCCAAAGCTTACCAGCTTGACTAGTTCAGTTAGCCTGTATTAGTGATTTCTGTCTCTGCCTCCTAAGTGCTGCGATTATGGACTGGCTACCAATGCTCATCTGGCATTTATGAGGGTCCTGGAGACGAAAACTGCAGTCCTCACATTTGCATGATAGGTACTATACCTGCTAAGCCATCTCCCCAGCCCCTCAAACCTTCCTCCTTTTCGAAAGTACTATATTAACAGCAAGCATCAGGAAAAGAGCTTATCAGAAGGCAGTGGCAGCAAAGACATGTATTAACAGTAGGTGTAAACCATCTTCATAGATTTCTGTACCAGCACTCACTGGAGTCCACTATATACATTTTAGACACTGCGAGTATTCAGCGCCTATAATGGGAAAAGTACAGTCTATTAACCAGGTAAAAATGCAAAAGGAAACTATTCTGGGAATGGGGAAAAGCAACAATGAAGTACAAAACTTCTGTTGTTCTGGCATTAAACAGACAGCAAAATATTGTTTTGTGTAGTTGACAATACAACTTGGTTGAGGCTTCTGTCCATATTTTATCATTTTAGTTTTTAATTATGTAGTACTCTTTTTTTCTATAATAAAGCTCAGTCAAGCCGAAAATCATTCTAGAACTTAATATACTACAATAAGATGTCAAAGCTGTGTACTAACTATGAAACAAATCCATACTGTCTACTAAGATAGCTTTTGGGACTGGCTGTGGTGGCACATCCCTTTAATCCCATTACTTAGGCAGAGGTAGGTAGATAGATATTGGTGAGTTCAAGACCAGCCTGGCCTACATAGTGAGGGTGTGGGGGGAGGAAAGACAGTTTAAGGGTTATATTAAAAAACAAAACTTTCAAGATCCTTTTTTGAAGCAATAATATTCTTTACAATCAATGTTTCAAATTACTTACAAACAGCTTTATCACAGAAATCTTTTGGAAAACAGAATCTCTATGATTTATAAATCATCCAGATACTATTAGAGGATAATTTGGGATAGTGTTTTTTAAACTATTTGGTAATTTCCCACTGCCTGTTCAGTTTATGACATTCTACAATGACACCTACTGGCCACTGAAAATCAGCCATTAGTTCTCTAAGATAGCTAGAGTAGGCTGATTACATAAGAGGAAAACACAAAAACACACACTTGCTCTCTTAAATCAACCTACCTGAAGGCAAAGATTTGTTTATGGGTATGTAAAGCATTACAGTGTTTCACTTAAAACAAAAAATAAGTTTTCTGTGTGACTAAGCTAGTATTATTTTTATAAAAATTAAAAGGCAAGGAATGAAATACAAGTATCATTTTAAAATTTTATTTAAAACATTAACAAATACCTCAGTGCACTGAACATTTCAAGACAAATTCTAATAACCTATTTCTTTTCAAATGATATTCTGAGAGAAAAAAACCAAAATTCTAATCTTACATGTGCTAACATAAATGACCAATAGTAGAAAAAAGAAATCAGATCTTAGAAAGTTTTCCTAACATAGTTCAAAAACAAGCCCAGAAAGACAATACATTTCCTGATACTACATTTATCCTCATCTTCTAACTTGAAGGCAGCATTTCAAGCAATTTACGTTTCAGTAATTTATAGCGCTGTTTTTAAAAATGTTTTCCAGTCTTTTAAGATGAGTTTTCCACCAATGAGTTATAAAATCAAATGTCTTTCCACAATACATGCTGACAGGAGTTTGTCTTGGTACTGCATTTCACTACTTAAACCGTAAATTTAAAAGACTCTTCAAAACTAAATAGTCTTTAACTTGGAGATAATTTTTTTATCTAACTCCGAGACACCCAAAGCCCTTATTGATTGATTGATTGATTGATTGTTTTTTTCAAGTCAGGGTTTCTTTGTGAAACAGTCCTGGCTATTCTGGAACTCACTCTATAGACCAGGCTGGCCTCAAACTCAGAGAAATCTGACTGCCTCTGCCTCGTCAGTACTAGGATTAAGGGTATACACCACCACCACCACCACCTGGCTAAAGACCTTATCTTTTAACTCTAAGAAATAACTCACAACTAGTTTCTCAGACTTAACAAAGCAATGCACTTAAAAGATGACACTCCTCTGTTTAGATTCTGATCTTATTTTCAAAGTCCTTAATATCCAAACATTGGGGGCGAGATGTCTACCAACAAATTTACTATTCACTTTCTAATTTGCATTTACCTTCTTCTGTAGATTTATAAGGCTCTCCACTCTTCTGGAGGTTAAACGTTCTATCAGTTTTGAGCTGCAAGGCAGCAAATTCGTGTACTACAAAACATTCATCTCAAGCTAACGTCGTGTCGTTTCTCAACCCAAGTCCTTATTTGGGATAAGCGCTTCGTGACTACACTTGCCTTCACGCTGTCCTCTCCTACAGAGCATGCCAGGGTAGAAAACACTGAAGGCGACAAAAAAGTGTTCCGATCTATCAATGAGTTGCAACAGCTCCTCTTCCACGAGGGTCAGTCGAATTGTTCGGAAAAATGATCGCTAAGGATTACATAATGTACAGACACTAGTTTCTCGATCTGACCACCAATAAATACCTTTCTTCTCCACACCGTTCCTCATCCCAGAAACCCCTAGGATTTCACTCAGGTGTCTGTAATGCCTGAGGCTTCCTGTAAGAAATTCCTTCAGCCTTCACTCCGTGTACCTTGCTCCCGCCTCCTTCACGCCTCAGCCCGTGCCACCGCCACATTCACGCCCTTGCTAGGCCCCCAAGTCGCCCCACAACATTCAGCCCCAACCTGCCTCGGCAGCCGCTTCTCCTCCCGACCCTCCCGAGCTTGCTACCAGGTCTGCAGAGCTCCGGATCCGCCAGCTGTCCGGCTGTCGCCTCTCCACCACACCTTCGGCAGCTCCCGGCTACCGCGTACACAGCGGGAGAAGCAAACCCTCTCCCCCCGGCACTGTGCGTGCCCCCCCCCAAGACAGCACTGCCGCCTACCTGTCAGCCCGCAGCCTCAGGCTTCCTACCGCCACCGCCTCCCGCAGCAGCCTGCCAACTGCAGCACAACAACCAGCCCTCTCATTGACTGTGCCCACGCGCTTAATAACAGCCGCTCTCATTGGCTGCGCCACGGACTTAGCCCGCCCCTCGGTGCGCCACCTAAAGGTTCCGCGCGGGAACAAGCAAAACATAGCTTTCCTCACCCTTCTCCTCGGTGTCTCCTAGCTCAGTCGGATTCCGGCTGTAAAGTGGAGAAACAATATCCACTTCTAGTCTCCCTTATAGCATCTCTACCTTGTCTGGGAGTCCTGCGCCATGACCGGAACGCTTAACCTCTCCTTGGCGTTCCTGCGGTAAGGAACTGGAAGAGACAACGTCCGTTTCCGGTTGGCTCCAGCTGGAAGGTTGAACATTGAGTGTCCCGAGAGGTCAGATTGCTGTCAGGTAATTTAGGGAATTGGTGGGAGACCTCTGGATTAGGAATAATTTAGATTGTATTCGAGGAAGTGTAGAGTGAGAATGCTGAGAGGGACCAGCTCACACCGGGAGGAGGGGAGCGCTGCCTCCAAGTACAGCTGAGCGGAGGCGGATGGAAGATGCCCCGAAAATTACTGTTGTGGTTAAATCCCAGAGACCCCCCTCCCCAACCCCTTGCTGACACTGCTACCACATGCAATTTCCTCCTCGCCTCCTGACTTTTTGGGTTGTATTTAGATTAAGAATAGCCCCCGATCCGAAAACACTTAAACTCGAAAAATTCCAACGGATGCCTCACAAAATCATGTTTATTGCATATTTCTAGGATTGAGGACTGGGTACTAAAGTGGTAGCATTTCATTTATATCTTTATTTTCTTATATTTTTATGGTCATTTCAGTTTTTGAATGAGGGAAATTTGAGTTATGTACTTGAAAGGCCTTGGTAAACTAAGATTACATGTAGTGGAAGGGACAGTCCTTAGAGAAAGTAATTTCCGTGTTAGAACAAACCACCTTTAGTGGAGGTTGATCATCACCAAACTTCCAAGTTGACTTCTGGCATAAGCAAAGAGCGTTTAAATTTTCTATAATTGTATCTTCGCTCTTTGTTGGATATATATATATATATATATATATATATTTTACTGTTCTTAAATGAGTATTTCTAAAGGTGAAATGATTTCCTGTTATTGAGTCCTTGGTGCACTATAACTCACTTTTCCCTTGTTAGAAGGAGAGAAGCAGTTCCCTTCAGTTGTCCTCTGACCTTTACATGGGCACATGCACACACAAGTAAGGCTTTAAATAAAGATTCCTTTAAAAATAAGAACTGGGCATATGCACTCGGGAGACAGAAAGACAAAGGATCGAGAGTTCGAAGTCATCCCTGACTACATATCAAGTTTGAGGTCAGACTGAGTTAGGTAAGACTGATTCAAGTAAATAAGACATTATTCTTGTAAGATGGGGTGGCACCTACCCCAGTTATACAGTTATGTGTGTTTCATTCAGGAAAAAGGTCTAATAAAACATATTCCTTGTCATATGTCACATACAGAAATTTCTTTCAAGCAGTGATGTCCAATAGAAATGTAATGGAAGCCACATATGTAATATTAAATTTTCTAGCTGACACAAAAAGTAAAAACAGTATCATTAATAAATTTAACATATTCTCATTTAAAGATATACTCGGAAGCCAAGCATGGTAGCACATGTGGGAGTCACCTCTTGGCCAGCTTAGATCTGGGAATCACCTGTAACCAGAGGGCCAGTTAAGATTGGGGCACACATAGGATGAGCACCCTTAGAAAGAACATGTATATTATTTTCATAAATATAAACACTTAGTCTGTGTTTGTGGGGTTTTTATTTATTTTTATTTATTTGCCTTGATTTTTGCCTGGAACTGGGAACTGGAACTACAGACAGTTGGAAGCCGCCATGTGGGTGCTGGGAATGGAACCCTGGTTCTCTGGAAGAACAGTCAGTGCTCTTAACCGCTGAGCCATCTCTCCAGCCCCCTGTGTTTGTATTTTTATAAGGTTGAAAAAAAGCACTTAAAAAAAAGTATGGTTATACAACCAGATAATTCCAAAGACAGTTTAGTATTTTCTTATAATTGATTTTAGAATTTGCTTTGATAATTGCTACTCTTCCAGAAGGTGAGTAGTTCTTAGCACAGACACCAAACAGCTCACAATCACCTATTACTTCAGCTCCGGGGGATCCAATATCCTCAGTGGTCTCACTCCCATGCATCTTTCTTTCACACACATACACACTCTTTTTTTAAAAAAAAAAAAAAATTACTTTGAAACTTAAATGAATTAAAATACCCAGTCTCTTAGTTGCATAACCATGTTTCAGATGCTTAGTGACTACCTAACAAGACAGCACAGATCCAGGAGAAGAATTGGTGGCGTACATAGGTATTCAGATGTTCTTTTGTTTGTTAGTTTTTTGAGACAGGTTTCTCTGTGTAGAGCTAGCTGTCCTAGAACTTGCTCTGTAGATCAGCCTGGCCTAGACCTCAGAGATCCACCTGCCTTTGCCTCCTGAGTGCTGGGATTAAAGGCATGCACACCCCCCCCCCATTTTCTGGGTCATGCCAGTTTTTTTCAGAGCGGTTACACTCAGTCATAGTCTTACTACTTGGATATGAAAATGGAAGGCACACTACAGTGTGTTCTCTGCATTTTCTCAGTCTTGCAAGGTTGAGTTTTATACTGTTATGTGAGGAAATAGAAGTCCAGAGAGAGTGAGTGATTCTCTTGCATTTTATAGCTATTCATGTTTCCAAAAAAAAAAAAGATAATTTCAAACCTTTCCATCAAACATTTGAGATTTTATTTTTTTATTTATGGCTATTTTGGAATAATAGTAATCCCGGTACTCCAGAGGCAGAGGCAGGAGGATCTCTGGAACTTCAAAGCCAGCCTGGTCTACATAGTGAGTTTCAGGACAGCCAGAGCTACCCAGAGAAACCCTGTCTTGAAAACCAGACAAGGTGGGGGAGGAAAAGTTATCTAGGTATTATTAGAAGGCTTCTGAAACTAATGTGCCGTTGTGAAGTGCTGACTATAGCATTGGCTATCTTCTTACCTTCAGGAAGTTACTGCTTAGAGTCTCATTGTCTTTATTTATAAAAAGTGTTTTCATTGCTTTTTAATTTGTTTTGTTATGATTGGATTTTTTGTTATTTGTTTTGTGAGACAGAGTCTCTCTACATAGTCCTACCTGTCCTGAAATTCACTGTTTCCCAAATTCTGGGATTAAATTTATGAGCCACCGGGTCTGGAAGAAAAAAAAAAACTGTATTTTTTATTTAAATTCAAGGTTGTTTAAGAAGCAGTACAGTTAATTTCTATAGAGTCTCTTGTACTTGGCACATGAAGGCTCAGTATTACTGTTCTAGTAAGTAGTAAGCAGGTAGCTAAGTGATGGGGATTGTTTATTATTTTCATGTCTATATTTTGTATATGTATATTTCCTAACTGTGAACATACACTAATTATGTAACAATATACTTTTTTTGGTTGTTTTTTGAGACAAAGTCTCACGATGTAACCCTGGCTGGCCTGGAATTCACAGAACTCCACCTGCCTCTCCCTCCCAAGCTGCAATAGTATACCTTTGTAAAAGCTTTTTTTTTTTTTCTTCCCCAAAACGTTTCACTTGAAATGTAAGCTAAGCATCAAATTTGACGCTTGGAGATCTCAACTTCCCTTTTCCTTCTTTCATATTTTTCCTGTAGACATGGTTGCTGGGCATGGACACGAGCATGGGCATGGACATGGTCATGGTCATGATAAATTGGTACTTCCAGATTACAGACAGTGGAAAATAGAAGGGACTCCATTAGAAACAGTCCAGAAGAAGCTTGCTGCACGAGGGCTGAGGGATCCCTGGGCTCGGTAAGATGAGTCTAGAAATGGCTTCTTTTTTTTTTTGAAGTTACTTTCATTTCATTACTTTCATTTCTATACTAAAGCAGGAAGGCTGGCATGATTCTGCCACAGTGCAGGTGTGCAGATAGACAATTCAAGGGAAACCTCCCTTTCCACCATGTGGGCTTCCCATTCTTACCAGCAGGGGATGAGAATTTCAGTTGTTTAATCCCATCAGTATTCAGTGTTTTCAGTCTTTTAACTTCAGTCATTCTAACACTAAACATGGTTGTACACGCCTGTACTCTCAGCCTTTGAAAGAGGAGGCAGGAGAACTAGAGTTACGTGGCTGTCCTCAGCTGTGTATCAAATTGGAGGCCAGCCTGGGCTACATAAGAGTCAATCTCAAAAAAAGATAAAAGAGATGAAGCCCTTGTAGTAAATGTGTCAACAGGACTTTGGTGTGGCTTCACTCCACATTCTCTGAACACTGATGATTATGTTCGTTATTTTGTATGTATATCTTTTTTAGTGCAGCATATCTTCAGGACTTTTGACCTCTTGTGATGAGCTGAAACAGTTCTTTATATATTTTGAAAATAAGCTCTTATCCCAGAGTATATGTCGGTATATAATCTATCTTTTCATTTTCTTAATGTTAAATTTCAATAAATTCTCAAGTATTTTTTCTTTTGTCACTATTACTTTTGCATCTCATCTAGGATTTTATCCTATATTTTCCAGAAGATTTTTTTAAAATTTCTTTTAAACAGTTATGTGTATAACCCAAGCCAGGCTCAGAGACCTTTTTATTTTTTATTTTTTTAAGATTTATTTATTGTATATAGTATTCTGCCTGCACACCAGAGGGGGGCACCAGATCTCATTCTAGATGGTTGTGAACCCCCACGTGGGTGCTGAGAATTGAACTCAGGATCTAGGAAGAGCAGCCAGTGCTCGTAACCTTTGAGCCATTTCTCTAGCCCCCATGCTCAGACTCTTATCAGTCCTTTCTTAGCCTCTGAAGTACTACTGGGTGTGCGGACATGTATCATCACACTCCCCTTTTGGTTTTCTTGAACTGAGGTATGGTGATTAACTTTGAGTTATTAGATTTATAAAAAAAAATTATTGTTTTGCCAGCAAGTATGTCCATGTACCACATGTGTGTTGTTGGCTAATATTTTACGTTTTTGGCTCTATCTTTTGGAGGACTTGCCACCCAGCTCCCAAATAAATAATACAGGCAGAGACTTACTATTTCTTATGAATGCCCAGCCTTAGCTTGGTTTGTTTCTAGCCAGCTTTCCTTAACTTAAATTATCCCTCTGCCGGGGCTGGAGAGATGGATCAGCGGTTAAGAGCACCGTCTGCTCTTCCAGAGGACCCGGGTTCGATTCTCAGCACCCACATGGCAGCTAACAACTGTCTGTAGTTCCAGTTCCAGGCAAACACCAAGGCAAATAAATAAATAAAAATTAAAAAAAAAAAAAATTATCCCTCTGCCTGCCAGCCCTGCCTTATCCTTTCTCCTGCCTCGATATTGGCCATTCAGCTCTTTATTAGACCATAAGGTGCCTATTTTAGATAGGCAAAAGAATGCAACACATCTTTGCATCATTAAAACAAATGTTCCACAGCATAAACAAATGTAATACATCTTAAAATAATGTCCCACGATATGTGTGTCTGGTGTCTGCAGAGATTAGAAAAGGGGGTGAATCATGTGAGACTAGAGTTATACCCTCCCTGGGTGCTGAGAATCCAGCCTGAGTGCTCTTCACAAGTGAACCATCTCTTAGCCCTGGGAGCTAGTTTTTGTTTCATTTGAAGAAAGGAGTCAAATATTATCTGTGGATATCCAGTTTGTTCGTGCCTATTTAGTACAAGATTATTCGCAGTTGAATTACTTTGATAATATGTCAAAAATCAATAGACCGTATCTATGTGGTCTATTTCTGTCTTGTTTCTCTGTTTAGTGTGACTGCACTTAGGTCCATTACCACAGTCTTAGTGGGATAGTATAAGATCTCCAATTATCTTCATTGGTTTAGCTATTCTGGGTCTTTTTTTGGAATTTGCCTGTAAATTTTAGTATGTGCTCATCAATTTCTACAAATAGCTGACTTGGATTTTACTTGGGATCTTATTCACTATTTTACAAAAATTTACAGCGTAAATTTTTTCCATGTTTCTATTGAACTCACTTCAGTTTGGAGATAATTTATGCCTTTATAATAATAAGTCTTTTATAACACAGGTGATTTATGACTTCTTGAACTTTCAAGCATTATTTTCTTGCTTCTTATACATATCTTGAACATTTTGTTGAATTTATTCATATTTTTAGTACTATCTTAAGTGGTATCTTAAATCTTAATTTCTAGCTGTGTTATTGACAATTAAGATTAATTTTCAGGGACTGATTTTATATCCCATTTATTATTTAGCTAAATTTTTTGTCCTATGCCCTTTAAATTTGTCTTTGATTAGTGATCATTTGTCTATGGAGACAGTATCACTTTGTCCTTTCTCAAACTATAAACTTCCTTTTTCTTGCATTGTTTTAATGAGTAACATGGAAAAAGACAAAGGAATTTTCTTGTAACTTCTTTTGTTTTGTCTTTGCTTTTCTGGTGGTTTTGCAACAGGGTCTCATTAAGTAGCTCAGGCTGATCCTGAACAGTAATCTTGTGTCTTTCAGCCTCTGAGCACTGGGTTATAGGTATGTGCTGTCACTCCAACTTTTTTTTTTTTAAAGAAAAAAAAAACAATCATGCCATATTGTTCCAGTTCCTTCTTATCCTTGGTTCAGGCAGGGCTCTTCCCTTAGTCTTGGTAGCTGGACTGAGAAGACTTGCCAGCATACCCATCCTTTTTATTAGTATTGGGTGGTCTACGGAGAAGTTGATGTCTGATTTTTATTTTCTCTGCTAATGTAATGAGTTAAATACTAAACCAATCTTGCTTTACTGAGCTGAGCCCTATTTCTTCATGATAAATTATTTTTGTTTGTACATAACTGGTTTTAATTTTCTAAAATTTTGTTCAGAATGTGAAACAGGCCCATGTAGTGGTACACTCCTTTAATGCCAGCACTCAGGAAGCACAGGCAGGCCAATCTCTGAGTTTCAGGCCAGCCTGGTCTAGTTCCAGAGTTTAGAGTTCCACAGCCAGAGCTGTTTGTAACATCTTTGTGTGGTTTGGGCACCTAAACTGGTTTGATTTGTTTCCATATTTTCTATCAGGCAGGTTTTTTTTTTTTTTTTTTTTTTTTTGTCCTCAATAAGGTGACTTTTTGCCTCCACTAATTTAGATTATCTGTGCAAGAAGACATTTTCCCTATAGCCTTGGCTTTCTGTTTTCCTCTGTGTTCAGCATAGTCAGAGCAGGAGAGCAGCCTTCTGAAACTCAGGCTGCATGACAAGGAACGGCTGCAAGGAAGAGTAGGAATAAAATAACGTCAGGTGTGCATCGTTCTGTGCCTGAATACACTGTACATTAGCATGCTTCGTGTTTACAACAGTTATGTAAGGTGGATGGTGGTCAATACACTGTACATTAGCGTGCTTAGTATTTACAACAGTTATGTAAGGTAGATAGATGGTGGTCAATACACTGTACATTAGCATGCTTAGTATTTACAACAGTTATGTAAGGTAGATAGATGGTAGTCAATACACTGTACATTAGCATGCTTAGTATTTACAACAGTTATGTAAAGTAGATGGTGGTCAATACACTGTACATTAGCATGCTTCGTGTTTACAACAGTTATGTAAGGTAGATGGTGATCAATAAACTGTACATTAGCATGCTTCGTGTTTACAACAGTTATATAAGGTAGATGGTGGTCAATACACTGTACATTAGCATGCTTAGTGTTTACAACAGGTATGTAAGGTGGATGGTGGTCAATACACTGTACATTAGCATGCTTCGTGTTTACAACAGATATGTAAGGTAGATGGTGGTCAATACACTGTACATTAGCATGCTTCGTGTTTACAACAGTTATGTAAAGTAGATGGTGGTCAACTTTGAACAGAAGGACAACTTTTTGTATTTTATATGTGAAATTTGGTCATACATTCTTAATTATCTTCTGCCACAGAAATATTTTTATGATTTACAGTATTAAACAGATAATCTTGCTTTGAAACAGGTGTGGTAATTCATGCCTGTAGCTGGACAGCTCTGGAGGCTGAAGCAGGAGCATTGCTAGAAGTTGGAGACCAGCTTGTTTTATAGAGTGAGGCTCTGTTTCAAAAACCAAACCAGAAAACAAAAACAAACAAACACAAACAATGCTGGGCCCAGTGGCTCAGGCTTTTAATCTTAGCACTTGGGAGACAGAGGCAGGAAGTCACTGTGAGGCCAGCCTGGTCTACAAAGTGAGACTCTGTCTCAAAAAAACAAGAACAAAAATACTAATGTAGCATTTTAGTATGTAAGAAAGAAGACAATCGAATGTAATTGGCTTGTGATTAACATGAACTGTGTGTGAGTACCACTTTTCTTCTCTTTTTCAGCAATGAGGCTTGGAGATACATGGGTGGCTATGCAGAGAATGTCTCCTTCATGAAGGTGTTATTCAAAGGCTTCAAATGGGGATTTGCTGCATTTGTGGTAGCTTTAGGGGCTGAATATTTTCTGGCTTCCCAGAATAATGATGATAAGAAGCATCACTGAAGACAGCACCTGGAATTATCTTGTGACTTCTCTCTCATAAAAAATAAGATTTCCTCACTCTAGCATCCTTGGCTGTATGTTTGTCTTTGAAAGAATGGTTTAATAAAGTAAGGAAAAACTGTTTTGTTTTGTAACTCTTAAATAAAATTACAAAGAAATATTTAATGTATTTCCCTATAGTCCCAGCACTTAGAAAGCTGAGGAGAAGGGATCATAAATTCAAAGCCAGCTTAAGCTACATAGTGTAAGGCTGTCTTAAAGAATAAATATGCAAACACACACACACACACACATACACGCGCGCGCGATTTTGTTTGGAATGGTGAGTATCGGCAGTACCAGCAGCAGTGTATTCTGCATGTAGCAGGCAGCCACCAAATTTAACTTAACAAATGGATGTATTCTAAGAAGGCTTTTTAAAAAAAATAAATAGGGGCTGGAGAGATGGCTCAGCGGTTAAGAGCGCCGTCTGCTCTTCCAGAGGACCCGGGTTCGATTCCCAGCACCCACATGGCAGCTAACAACTGTCTGTAGTTCCAGTTCCAGGCAAACACCAAGGCAAATAAATAAGTAAATAAATAAAGTTTTTTTTTTAAAAAAAAATAATTAAATAAATAAATAAATAAAATAAAACAAAACAAAAACAGAAAAAAACCAAAAACTTGCTGAATCCAGTTAGCCTGTATATGTAGAGGTGTAGAGTTGTCCACTGGAGCATAGACAACTTACTAGCAACCCCCCCCCCCAAAAAAAAAAAACCCAAATTATTCTTTCTTCAAGTAAGCCATCAGTTACCTACACTTAGCCTCATGGGCCTTCCACTGTCCATAATGGGATGTTATTGGCTGAGTTTTACAGGTAACCACAGTGCTGCAGTCATGTCACATTCAGAAGACAGCATTTCAGGACACCCTTTCCAAAACTATTCCTCCATCACTTCTGTCCCCTCTCCATGATACTCCCTGAGGGGTGTGTGTGTGTGTCTGTCTGTGTGTGCAGTGTTTGATATAGATGTCTCAGTTAGGGCTGAGCACTCAATAGCTATTTATGCTCAGCATTTTGACCAGTTAGTAGTCTTTATATTGATTACTGATGATCACAGAAAAGTTCTGACCAGAGTTGAGAGTAAAGATAAGTTATGAGTACAAGCATAAATATTTAAAAGGCAGTTTGACAAAGTGACCATTTAGCAGAACAATGTATTAAGTTCTCTCCAGGGACCTATGACCTGAGTCATGGATTTGACCAGCTTATAGTAGGAAGCCTGAATTCCCTGCTGTGGAGCAGGCCTCAAATCCAAATAGAAAGTGGTAGGATAACAGTCATGCCACCATCTTGTGGCCACATCTTGCTTGGCAGGTCCATAGTATAGTGTGCAGGGTCCAGTTCTGGGTAAGACCACACAGCCTTTCCTCCTCAGCTGTCTGCCACCAGGTCTTAGAATTGGAATTATGCATTATGTTTGTTTTTCTTTACTAGTCCATTTTCTTCTCTTAATCCTCCTTGAGAAAAACCTTGACACTTTAATAAATTAGACATTTCCTCACGTTAAACCTAACACATCACTAGTCAAGATTAAGAGGCTGGAGAGATCTGGGCAGTGGTAGAACACACCTTTAATCCCAGCATTTAGGAGGCAGAGACAGGCAGCTATCTCTGAGTTCAAGGCTACCCAATCTACAGAGTGAGCCCCAGGACAGCCAGGGCTACACAGAGAAACCCTTCCTCAAAAAAACAAAAACCCAAAAACAACAGCAAAGACGCTGGAGAAATGGCTTAGCAGTTAAGATCTTTGGCTGCTCTCCCAGAGGACCTGGGTTTGAGTCCCTGAACCCACATGGGGACTCAACAACTGTGACTCCAGTTCCAGGAGGCTCAGCACCCTTTTCCAGACTTCATGGGCACCAGGCATGCACATAGTACACAGACATAGAACACACAAACATAAAAACGTGTTAAAATTTACACAGTGGAGAAGAAACGTTCTTTCCTTGAGTACTTACACTAATTAAAGTCAGAATGAATCCTAAATGAGGCAGAATTTCTAATAAAATTAAAGTAAAATGGAATCTTTAGAAACTGCAGTTAGGGGAGCTGGAGCGATGGCTCAGTGGTTTAAGAGCACTGGCTGTTCCTCCAGGGGACCTGGGTTCAATTCCCAGCATCCACATAGCAGCTCACATTTGTCAGTGACTCCTGTTCTAGGGGATCTGACTCCCTCACACAGACATGCAGGCAAGACACTAGTGTACATAAAATAGATAACTAATTTACAAATGAGCTGCAGTTAAGAGCTAGCACAGTTGGTTTGCTGGTGAGGGCACTTCGTTGTTTATAGAAGTTGTATTCTTGCACTGAGGTGTGTGGGGGGTTATTGGTTCACTCTGGCCTTTGTAAGGAACTAATTCAATTCATTGTGGCTCTGTCTTCAGCTAGTTCCCCAAAGGCCTTCGCCTCTAAATACTGAATGAAAAAAAAAGAAAGAAAGGACATGACTGATCCCATGTTTTGGCACCAGATGAATGAAAAAAAAGAAATAAAAAGGAAATTTGGTCATGAGTGCTCCTAGATGTGGTGGAGAAGGTTTATTGTAGAGAAAAGGGAGAGCATAGGCAGAGGCAGGGACACCTGAGAGTCCAGAGTGAACACGACCAGATGTTCCTGCCTCTGGCTATCCCCTCCCATTTCCCCAGGGTTCCCCCCCCCCCCCCCCCCCCCCCCCCCCCCCCCCCCCCCCGACTTAGCAAATACCATCACAATGGAATTAAGTGTCAACATATTTTAGGGGGACACAAACATTCATCCCACGTCATACTAATTAGAATAACTAACACCAATGATCATTTTCAAGAAACCAGCTTTTGTCTTTGAAGCCCTGTCTCTAGTGTTTGGGCCTGGCTGGCTGGCCAGCAAGGCCTCAGGATCTGGTCTGTCTCTGGCCTACTCTAAATGTCTTGCCAAGGACAATAGATTGGATTTACTTAAGAAAATACATTTATTGATTTAATATTCTAATTATCAATATAATCTGCTAGGAGGGGTTCATTTTGATCATTGTATCCTTGATAAAAGACAATTATGACACAAGAAATATAAAATTGCATGGTATCATCTTTACATGATAATATGTCACATTTTGAGATTAAGTAATGAACTGTTATTTTACTTAATGATAATGTGTAATGTCTAAACATTATACAATGCAAATGTATCATTGCATAACACCCATAAATTTGTATAAAGTTGATGTTTTATCAATCAAATTTATATTTTAAAGTTACATTAAAAGGAAAAATACAGTGCAGAGAACACAGGGAAACAAACACTGGAGTCCCTAGAAATAAAATGATTAACTCCTTAATAATTATATTGAGAGTATGTGGCCCAAAGGTAATTAATTGACACAAGGACTCACCTAGCCTTAGATTCACAAGTCCAGGCTAGCCTTAGATTCACAGAGATCTACCTGATTCTGCCTCCTCTGGGCTGGAATTGCTCCAAAGTTTAAAACATGCCAGTTAAAAGATACATTTTAGACTAGGATGATGACTTAATTTGTAAAGCTTGTGCACATACATGGGAACCTGAGTTTAGATATCTAGCACCCAAGAAAAAAATGGGCATGGTGGTGCATGTTTCTTCCCAGTGCTGGGCATGGCATGGATTGTGGCCAGTCAGTCAAGCCCAAACAGTAAGCTCCAGGTTCCATGAGAGACCGTGTCTCAAAAAATATATAAATAAGGTAGAGAAATAGTGGAAGACACACAACATCTGACCTCCAAGTGTACATGTATGGATATATGCCTCAACACACACATGCACACACACACAAGACAAGTTGCTTTGAGCACAGTGCTGTGTGCCTGTGGGTATAACTACTTGAGAATCAGAGCAGGAACATAGCAAGCTAGCCTTGGTAATGAAGTGAGACCTTGTCAGAAAAAAAAAAAATTAAAAGGAATGGCAGACTGACTTAGAAGGAACTAGTTCCTCCATAGTGGCGGTGGCACAAGCCTGTAATCCCAGCATCTGAGAGGCAGAGGCAGGCAGATCTCTGTGAGATGTCCTGGTGAGATCCAGGACAGCTAGAACTGTTACAAAGAGAAACTCTGTCTCAAAAAAAAAAATGTTTTTAAAAGATACTAATCCCTATAATCTTAAATATCTATGCAGAGCTTGAAAATAGCTGAAGCAGAAATGAACAGAGCTAATGGGGAGAAGCCATCGCTGCGGCTTGTAACAATCCTTTCTGTAACTAATAGAACAAGCAGAGCACAAAGCTACAGGAGTCTTGAGCAACACTACCGCCCAACTTGATGTAATATTTATAGAACACTGGAACAAAAGCAGAGCACACATTTCCAGAGTATGCAGGACATTTACCATAACTGATTAGGTTTCAGGCCGTGGAACTAGGCTCAGGAGATATGATGGGAGTCACACAAACAGCTCTGCAAAAACAAACAAAAGAAAGGCCCAAACTGAAACCATACAGTCTATACCCTCAAACTACACAGAAAGTAGACTAATAATTAACCTCTAAAAAAATGCCTCATTCTTTGGAAGTTGGCAGCACAATTACAATACCAGATTGCTCAGAAAAGAAGCAGCTTCTTTGTTGGTGTGATTAAAATACTGATCAAAGCAATTCGGATAGGAAAGGGTTTATTTCATCCTCTGAGGGAAATCAGGTCAGGAACTCAAGGGAGGAGCCAGGAAGCTAGAACTGAAGCAGAGGCCATGGCTCTCTATGGCTTCCTAGGCTTACTTTCTTAAACAGCTGAGGACCACCAGCCCAGGGCAGCACTACCTACAGTGAATGGGCCCTCCCATATCAGTCATCAACCAAGAAAATGTACACAGTCTCACCTGAAGGCCAATCTGATGGAGGCAATCCTGTTTGTTTTTGTGTTAGGATTTCCCTGTGTATCAACACTGGTTGCCTGATACTTGCTCTGTAGTCCAGGCTGGCCTCCAACATCCGCCTGCCTCTGCCCCCAAGTGCTGGGATCAAAGGCCTATGTCATCAACCGCCCAGCTTTGGAGACAATTCTTTGAGTGCAGTTCCCTCTTCTCAGATGACTCTAGTCATCATTGACAAATCTAACCAGCACACAAATCTAGAGAATGCAAAAAATAACAGAAGAAAAATGAGATAATACCGAAGTTCGAGAACTGCAGATGAAACTGATGTTCAGGGTGGAAGGGTGGCGAAGGAGAGGGAGGGAGAGACAGAGAGAGAGGAGAAGAATGTCAATAGAACTCCTAGAGAGTTAAACACATTTTATACACATCTTTAAGACAATAAATTTGGTAGTTTTGATGAAATTGACAGCACCTTCTTTGCTCATTTTGTTTTGTTTAAGGCCTTGTACTTTTGGCTAGCTTCCTGAGTACGGAGATCACAGGAGGATGCCACCACACCCAGAAATATTTTCTTTTTCTGACACAGATCACCGGGCTGGGGGTGGGGCAGCTGAGTGTTTGTGCAAGACTCTTGGTCCAATCCTCAGCATCACTTACAACCCAAGCTGCTGAAGTTTATGTAAAGAGATAAACAGATGACTTTGTATTTATTAAAAATGTTTGCATTTTGAGGGAGATTGTAATTCACTTGCTGGGTTAGGAAGAAAGACAAAGGGAGGTGTGTGTGTGTGTGTGTGTGTGTGTGTGCGCGCGCGTGTCTTGGTTTCTCTGAGATGGTCATTTTTATAACTTCTTTTTTAACCTACCATAATTTTTGCTGAAAGTACAGAATGAAATTTTCCTTTTGTTTCCTGAATTTGGAAATTATTACTTTAATTCCCTAGTACCTACAAAGCATTCCCACTCCTGTTGTCTCATGTGTGGCCATTATTTAAGCTAGTATGCATTTCATGTGGTTTTGTTTCTCAACTACGACCAAAGAACATTGAAATAATGCTAATTACATGAACCTAGCCTCCTAAATAAGTACCACACATGTGTATGTGGGACAAGTTCATGGAATGAAAGGGACAAAACCCAAAGTAATTTGGCTAATAAGTTTGAAGTAAGATTTCGAGTACAGGTCTGATTTAAGAGCCCATATGTTACATGGTCTATGATGGTGTCCATGACAAGCAAGACCACGCACTGAAGTGGAAGGAGAAGGCATTTCAGTTTCTAATCATACTTATCTTCATGTTTATTGCTAATAAATTAAATTTGGCTGATATTCTTTTAAGTATGGGGACAGAACCCAGAATCTCATTCTCTTTTTTTATTTTAAGGTGGAGAGCCTCAGTAGGTTGCCTAAGCTGGCCTTGGACTCCTGTAACCTGGACTGCTCTTATGGTCCCTTGCCCCAGTCTCATAAGGACCTAGGATTAAAGCCCTATGCCACCAGACTGAGATTTAATAAATACAATTAAATTGGGGTATTCACTCAAAAACTAGAGACAGAGTGATTACAAAGAATTTAGGAAGAGACCCTTGGAGGGAGATGTGTTCTAATCTCCAAAGGAGGATACAGAGGTCGGTCAGGAAATTGTCACAGGCTGAACTTTATGTGTGCTAGGTTTGTGGAATTTATAATACTTATAATCCACAAGTTTGAAATAACTAACCTTCATTAAGAACCTGAGCAGCTTAAGGAGAATTTTACAAAGAAACCAGTGACTGGCTGAAGCTAATACCGATAACACAAGAATAAGCAAACAAGAAAACAACACAGCTATAGCCTCTGTCAGCAGTTGGGTATGAGATCTTATTACGGGAAAACCATCTCTTCCCCTCCCTCAAAGCAGGAGGAAGAGGGAGGGGATGGTTTTCCCGTAATGAGAAAGTGTCAAGAAGACAGAACTATGGACTTGGACCAGCTGTCAGTACAGGGAACCTTGCTCTTGGAGTGTACTGATTTGGTAACTTAGCCAAGGGCAGCACCAAACCAGCATAATTAGAAAGGCTTTAAAAACTACACTTCATCTGTATCTTGCCTTCCATTTCTACCTCTATGTGTTCTCATGTACATCTATGAAAACATTAATGTATACAATATGAACTCATTTAAAGATTGTTAATGCTTTTGACTCTATTAGATGAATTACCTTTGTCATGTATGAGCAATGTTAAACAGGCTCTTAATCATTAAAAAAAAAATCCTTGTATTTCAAGACTCTGTTTTTCTGTTTAATCTTACATGCAACAAAATGAAGTAATTCTTTTGAAATATACCACAAGTTACAAAACTAACTGGAAAGAATTTTGGTTGTTACTAAAGATTTACATTTCTGGGAATGTATATTGCAAAATAAGAACGATATGTACACTTAAGATGTGAATCAGTTCTTGTGTCATTTGAAATATCATATATTGTCATGTTCTGTTTTAAAAGTGAAGGAAGACTGGGTGGTGGTGGTTGTGGTGGCAGGTGTTGGTAGCATCTGCTCACGCCTCTAGTCCCAACACTTGGGAGGCAGAGGTAGGCAGATCTACGTGGATCTCTGTGAGTTTGAGGCCAGCCAGGTCTACACAGTGAGATCCAGTACAGCCAGGACTACACAGAGAAACTCTATACGGATAAAAAAAAAACCCCAAAAAACTGAAGGAATGATTCTTAGTCATAGGCCAAACAAAGCTTCTCAAGACAAATTATGTCTAAAAAAAATACTCTGCATTTAGGCTTTTATAAGTTATACTGTTTGTAAATTATTAATTTAAAACACTATAAAGGGTTTAATATTCACTATAAATGTGTCATCTACTTTATATTTAACTACTCAGTTGCAACTGAATTTGGAAATAAGAAAAGCATCTGATGCTTTCTGCTAATTTGATAATCAAACATCTTTGTAAATTGTCTTTTTTAAATATACTAGTCAGGCATTTTTTTAGAGCAACCAGGAGGTTAAAAAACTTTAATCATGTATTTAATTGAATCACACAGTTGATCAAATGTTCTGTCTGATTACAGTTCCTGTGCTAAATATATACAGACATATTTTAATTTCACATATTATCTTGTTTTAAAATTTCCATGGCAAATACTAACTGTTCAGCAACGTAATCCTGAAGGCCAACTCCGTGGTTCACAGTAACCATAGCAATACAGTCCTAAAAATAAAGAGTGCCTTTGTCAGTGTAGATGAAGCCTCCTCACTAAGGAAGATTCCAGGTTACAGGCAGTGGTGTCACCTGGACTTGAGACTCACGTGACAGTAGGTAAACATCACAGCGTGGAGGCCTGACAAGGATGTAAAGACTTCAAATTGGATTGTATAATCAGACAAGACATAATTAGAAAATAAAATGTAACTTGTAAACACTGCATAATTTTTACTAAGAAAAATTTTGCAACTCCCATATCTAACAACAGAGAATTCACTGACTGTTATCTGTGGCAATAACTTGATCATAGATGTCAGAGTCAGGAAGAATTTCTTTTTTGTTTGTTTGTTTTGAGATGGGGTTTCTTTGAGTAGGTGTAGACTGGCTGTCCTGGAACTTGCTCTATAGACCAGGCTGGCCTCAAATTCAGAGATCTGTGTGCCTCTTCCTCCCAAATGCTAAGATAAAGGCATGTGCCACCATCGCCCAGCTAGGAAGCATTTCTTTTTTAATCCAATGGTAAGGACATTACAAACAAATCAGGCCTACACACTAACACATGTGATAATAATTCCTCCTGTTCATAATGCTAAAAAACCACTGGCCATCATGGGTCTAGAACAGTTTATGCTAACTCCAGCCAATGGCTCCATCCACAGCAACTGCATGTAATAAAAATTTCTCCTTTGTGATATCCATGGACCGCTCCCCACCTTCTACCCCCCTCGTAAGGGGAAATAGGGAAGATCTCTTGAGTAAATTAGGAGAAAACATGAGGGAATGATACAGTTGAGTTGGAGGAGGGACAGGGATGGAGAACAACAAGATAGATACCTTGATAGAGGGACCATTGTGGGGTTAGAGAGAAACCTGGTGCTAGGGAAATATCCAAGAACCCACAAAGATGAGCCCAGCTAAGACCCCAAGCAGTAGTGGAGAGGGTGTCTGAACTGGCCTTCCTCTATAATCAAATTGACAATTATTCTAATTGTTATTATAGGACCTTCATCCGGCAACTGATGGAAGTAGACACAGAGATCCACAGCTAAGCACTTACTGGGTTAGAGCTCCCATTCCAGTGGAGGAGAGGGAGGAGGGATTAGATGAGCAATGGGGTCAAGATCACAGTGAGGAATCCCACAGAGACAGCTGACCCAAGCTAGTGGGAGCTTACTCACTGACCCTGAACTGACAGCTGGGGAACCTGCATGGGACATGAATGAAATAGGCCCTCTGAATGTGGGTGAAAGCTTCATGGCCTGGGCAGTTAATATGTCCTCTGGCAGTGGGACCAGAATTTATTCCTAGGGCATGAACTAGCTTCTTGGAGCACATTCCCTACAGAGGATCACCTTGTTCAGCATCAATACTGGGGGGAGGGGCTTGGCCCTACCTCAGCTGGATATACCAGACTACATTAACTCACCCTGGGAGTCCTTGCCCCCTCTGAGGAATGAATGAGGGGGATCCCAAAGTGGGGAGAGCTAGGGTATGACTGGGAAGAGAGGAAAGAGTTGAAACAGTGGTTTAAAAAACTTTAAATAATAAAACAAAACAAAAATTTCTCTTTTTAACATGTTGGTCTTTGTTGGAGGTGGGAGGGGTGTGTGTGTGTGTGTATGGTGTACATGTGTGTGTGGGGAGAGAGAGAGAGAGAGAGAGAGAGAGAGAGAGAGAGAGAGAGAGAGAGCGAGCTTACTTCTGGGGGTCATTTCTTTCTCTTAGGAGTCCTGGAAAGGGAATTTAGGTTAAGAGGATGTGCAGGAAGCACCTCTAGCTACTGAGTTACCTTGTGGGCCCTGTTATTTTTCTGAGTTGTCAAAATTATCAGAAACAGAAACCCACGTGCAAATAACGGGATATATGTGCCCAACTTCTTCCAGCATCAGAATCAAGGACACTCCCTGGAATTATGACTAGAACAGAAGCTAACATCTCAGCACAATTTCCTTGAACCTTATTGGTTTGCTTCACACATGCCAGCATTAGCCATTGCATTTGGGACCATCTGTGAACAAAGCATCTCTTCTCTGGACTGTTGCATTCCAGTGCAAGGCTGTTTCTGTTCTCTCTCTCTCTCTCTCTCTCTCTCTCTCTCTCTCCCTACACACACACACACACACACACACACACACACACACACAAAGTATAGTTTGCCAGCCAGTCTTTTCCAGGAACATAAATCTGAAATTGTGGTTTGACTTAGGGAAATGTGATTATTCTTCTCCTCCCCCTATTCCCCTCCCCCTTCTTTCCCTCCCTCCTCTTCCCCTACCCCTCTCCTCCTCTGACTTTTCACCATGTTTCTCTTCTTTTTTCTTCCTTTCTTTCCTCCTTCCTGAAAACAGAGTCCAGGCTTGCTGCTCACCTGCCTAAGCTTTAGGGTGATAGGCAGGAGGCATGGACTGGGCTTTGAGGTTCAATTGTCTGTGGGGAGGGTGAAGGGTGAGAGACTGAGACAAGGTCTCAGGTAGCCCAACTGGCTTCAAACTCACTGTGTAGCCAAGGATTACCCTAAACTCCTTTGAGACTACTCAGGCAAGGATGCAATGGTTCATTTCTGGGTTGTGCATACAAACCACAATGCAGGGACTTTCTACAGATGTGTAAGCATGGTGTGTAGCTGGCATATATGTGAGGGGTTTTAATAAAGAATAATATGGTCATAAACTAGGGTGTGTGGAAGGATTATTTTTATTTACTAGAAAAAAGCTTTCAGAAACCAGCTTGCACCAAAAATGCCCTGTTACTATTTGTCCCCGCTGTATGTTGCCTGAGGTAGCACACATACATACTTAGTTCTCATGAACCATACTTGATGTGAGAGAATCTGTATTTCAATTCAGACTTCTAGAAAATAGGTACAATTGAAACTCTCTGCTTTCAGCTTAATGGACCTATCACAGCAGTCAAGTGGATCTAGGCATTATTTAGAATATGGATACACAGAATCTTTAGGTCATTTTTGAAAATTTTTCACAGGAAAACTAGCTGAAAGGTGAAAGGTAAAGTCTGCTGGAAATGAGTGCGAAGGTCTGGGACAAAGGGTTCTTGTTGAATTGTGTCAAGAGAAAGTGCTGAGATCCAAAGCCAGCCAGTCCTGTCTAGATGGATTGTGAAAAGCAGGTTGGGCAAGGATGGGAGCATGGATTAGCATTCAAGAGATCAATCACGGTGCCAAGCAGGCAAAGAAAACAACCCCGACAGCCAATGGCAGGCCATCTGGAGGGAAGCTGGTGACAGGGGCTGCAGCCTATTGCTGGAAGCCAGGTGTCAGAACTTCATTGTTTGTCTTAAAGCACCTGGAATGGAATAGACATAAAACTTAGTGTGTTGGCAAAGTTCCAGGGGCTACCTAACCATGTCTTTAGTTCAGTTAGGCTCTGGCCAAAGATAACATTCCAAGACTGATTGATAGGTCAGTCTTGTCCAGAGACATATTGTGGCAATGCATTGTAATAAAAAACAATATCTTTTACATTCTAAGAGACTGGAACATTTTCTGTCACTCATAGCTAGAGTTAAAAATACACCTTGAAGTCAGTTAAGACTTAAGACTACTATCCTATATATTCAGCCTGTTTGTTTAATCTGCTTTTAAGAGAACAATGTGGTAATCAACCTTCCTTGTTTTGATTTTCTGAGTAATCAAAGTTTATAACCTAAGATAAAGATTAGCTGCATCTTATCTACTCTTTCACGTCTCTGATCCAAGAATAATGCACATGGGTTTGCAGGTGTGTCATCTTGTCATTTGCTGGAAACAGCAATAGTCTGAAAGTGGCCTTATAAATGAATCCCCACCATAAATGATGAAAGCAGCGCATGTATATTGCTTGATATTCAATGATTTTTATAATACTGTTATCTGGATCAGTTGGAGCCAGGGACTTACTCCCTTATAAAATTCTGTTAAAGATTTCTATAAACTATTCCTTGTTCCTCCCCCCATGAGATGATATCTGTGCTGTTCAATAAAAGTGACAAAAAAACCCTTTGTTAGGGATAGATGCATATTCGCATAGACAGACAGACGAAAGGAGATTGACAAGTCAGCATTCAGGCAGGCATTTGTTGTGTACATGGGAGTGGTAGTGTGTGGTATGGCATGTATGTGGAGGTCAGCAGCCAACTTACAGAAGTTGGCTTTCAGCTTTGCTCAGCTACTTCTCATGCTTTTCCCTGTCTGGTTTGACATGATCATCGGTGTCATTTTTGTTCAGCTCCTGTTTGGACAATTGTGTTGGTGAGATTTTATGCATGTAGCTTCAGATGGTCCCAGGAGGTACAATTTCACAGCCAACTCCCCATCCCCCAAATCTTACAATCTTTCCACTTCTTCTGTGGTGTTCCCTGAGCCTTAGGTGCATGAGTGTTTGTAGTCTACTGCTAGAACAGGTCTCCACAGCTCCACATTTTGATTAGTTATGGTTTTCTATAGTAGTCTCTATCTATTGCAAAGAGAAGTTTCTTGATGGTGGTGAAGACTACACTTATTTTTGATTATGAAGAGAATGTCTATAGATTGTCGTTAGGGATTATGCTGAGTTAGTAGTTACTGGCTGTAGATTCTTCTCAGATAACCATGATTTCACGAGCTCTGATTGGTTAGCTAGGTGTTCATTCCCAGGCATGGTGCCCCTATTGTTGAGTACTGCTTAAGTCCAATTAAAGGGCTGTTGTTTTCCACAAAGGTATGTGCTCCATTACTGACCCACAGGATTATTGGACCATGCTGGTCATTGATGTTGTTCAAAGTCAGAATAGCTGGGCAGGACTGTTGGATTCCTCCATTCAGAGGCTTCATAGTTCCCCTGAAAGTTAATCCTCAGGAGGGGCATTTTGTTTGAATTCATGGTTCTCTGGGTCCTGTTTGAAAGTGCATGGTGTCTTTGGCAATAGGGACTCAGCTTCTACCTCTGGGAGCAGGCTGTTATGCTTGGGGAGTCTCTTACACAGTCCTGGCCAACGACTCAGAAGAAGACTTCTCATGGCTGGTAGTGGGGTTTTCATATGATTTATTGCTTTGGCTCTTGGAAGGCACTGCCAGTGCAGATGAAAAATGTTCATAAGACTACTTATGTGTATTTATATGCTGAATCACATTATAAGTTTTTAGGCAATAGTATAAGTCCTTGTGGCATTTTCAGACATCCTTATTATTTTTTAAGCGTTTCTCTCTTTCTCCTGTGTTTACCTCCCCCCTCTTCCCTAAGGACTCCCCCTCCCCAGCTCCCCATTTCACTTATGTCCTGTGACTCCTTCTTACCCTCTTTTATATTACCTTCTCCTACATTCCTAAGGAACCCCTCTTTTCCCATCTATTTTAATATTTCTACATACTAATTTTATTATCTGTGGAATTTCAAAACCTAATTCTATTGGTTGACTGCTTTCTTCATTATATATAATATTTTCCTTACTCTTTTATGTTTTCATGATTGTAAACACTTGATATTATAAATTTATGTGTTGTATTTTTTTTAAATTTCTACAGATTTTTTTTTAGCCTTGTTCTGAAATGCAACTAAATCTCTTATAAACAGTTTAATTCTTTTTCATATGTTTAGGCTTTGCTATATGGACCAGAATCCATTTTCATCTGGTGCTAATGTTTCCTCACTTCTACGGGGTCCATGAATGTTAGGATTCTTTCATTTTGTTAAGAACAGACTTAAACTATTCCTGTCTCTGTGTGAGTTTGGAAACTGTGCCTTTCTCCCTGAGGTGGTTATTCTCTTAGTCATAGGCTGATTAGCACTCGGCTGAGCTTGTGGGGGTGACTTGCTGATTCCTAGCATTATCTGTTTTACAACTCTGGTACTTTGCCCTGCAAACTCCAGCCACCTTGGCCTTCCTGGACTTTGTCTCTTCCAAAGAGGAAGACATTAAGACTTAGCCCTAGTCCCTCCTCCTTAACATGACCTTTGAACACTTTCCAGACAGCAAGCAAGGGTGATGTCAGTCTCTGTCAAGATCACTGCCCCTCACTGCCTGATACCCAATGTATGAGGATTGTTTAATAGACCTTGCGGGTGTGGGTTTTACTTATGCCCAGTAGGAGGGTGTCTCGGGTACTTTTCTGTTGCTGTGATAAAAATACGCTGACAAAAGCAGCTTAAGATGGGAAAGGTTTTATTTGGCTTGGTTCCAAAGGGACACAGGCGACCATGTCGAATGGGGGGAGAAAGAATGATGGCGGGTGAGAGGCTTGCTGCTCACATTGCATTCACAATGAAGCAAAGGGTGAACAGGAAGCGGGGTTGGTATCACTGTAAAGCCTCAGAGCTTGCTTGCAGTGATACCCACTTCCTCAGGGGCTGCGACCTTCCCAGCAGGGTACCAGCTGAATAGCAAGGGTTCAGACAGACGAGCCTGAGATGACGTTTCACATCTAAACTGCAGCATTTCACCTTTTACCCCAATAGGCTCATGGCCATTTCTTGTTGCAAAATGCATGCTGTCCAATTTCCCAAAGTCCTTACACTGTTTAAAACTCAAAATTTCAGAGTCTATTCTGGGATGCAAGGCAATCTTTTAACTGTGACACTCTGTAAAGTCAAAAACCAAACTGTACCTCAAACACACACAGAGGATACATTCACATTCCCAAAAGAAAGAATGGGGATATAGCAAGGAAAGATTAGATCAAAGAAAAACCCAAAACCTGGCAGGGCAGACACCAAATCCTGTGGCTCCACATCTGTCAAGTGAAACTTGAAATGGATTCTTCTCTGTTCCAAATGGCTTGGGCAACCCTGACACTTCAGTGTTGCTGCCTATAACATACAGTCTCTCTCTTTGACTGGCTCCACTTCATGTATGCAGCTTTCTGGGTAGACAGCTCATGATTCTTACCTTTCCAGTATCCTGGAGTCTCACTGAAACTTAGGTATCACCTTCACAGTATCATGCAGTGACCTCTCAGGACTTCTGTGTAAGAATTCTGACTCTGCTAAATATTATTCTTTTTGGCTTCAGATGGCCAAGCTGACAGAGGACACACTGATACCTGGTACTCCAGCTTGCTGTAGCATAAAATACATATCAACAGAGCCACCAGTGATTGTGTGGATGTATTCAAGCTCTCCTCCCTGGGAGTTGCATGCTGCTATATGTATAAAGAAGCAGGAAGTTCCAGAGACCTTAATACATTCATACACATACAGTAAGTGTCTAAGCACCATGGTAGAGATAGTCTATTGCCTGATATCTGGTCTGTTCACCTTCCATTCTATGGGATGACTTTTGAGAAGTACCAAGATAGACATAAAACTCTTCCAGCCGATGACTGCCCTGTGACAGAATGGCTAACTTTCACCAGTGAGATGCAAGTGGATGTGTATTGTGTCATTTTTAAGGCACAACTTTCATGAAGCAGATGTACTTTCTTCACACTTTTCTCATTTGATGGCTGAGCATTGAGGACATGTCTTGGGAATGGTGAAGCTATAGAGAGTCTCATTCCCTCAAAGCACTGCATGAGTGGAAGATGCATGCTAGAAATGCTTACACTGGATGTCCAGGTTAGAAAAACAAACCAGGCAGTATCACCCAAGTGATACAGAGTGATACAGTCAGACACTGTCCTAGGTGCTGAATACACAACAAAAAACAGAAGAGTCCTAGTCTCTGCCCTTGTGACTCTTGCTCGGGACCTTATTGCATGCTAGACAAGACTCCATCCCAAGCTGTACCCAAATCCCAGCCCCCCAATATTAAACATTAATCAGTAAAGATACGAAATAAACAAAAAAGAATCAGAAACATAGTTATATGTTTCCAAACACCTTCTTGGTTCATGTGTTCTCAGTGTACTGATTGGCTAGACTGGCTGGCCAGGGATCTGCCTGCCTCTGCTTCTTCCACTGCTTGGATTATAGATGTATGTGACCACACACAGCTGTTATATGTGTGCTGGGGATCCCAATGCAGGTCCCCATGCTTACATGGCAGGTACTTGCCAAACGAGCTATTTTTCCAGCCCCTTACTGCATTTTAAACACATCCAGAAATAACTGATTTACTGAGATCATCTTATCTTTGTCTCACAGCCATGCTTTGTTCAAGTGGTTCTCAAAGCTGTCATTACTTCCAACCTTCCTCCCCCAATGACAGTCACTCGGCTTTCTCCTTTGTTCCTGCCTTTAATGTATAAATAGAATTTTTATTGTATATTATTTTTACTGCTGAATTTAGAGTTATTATGTGTTAGTTATAATCAAAGGTGATATTTTCCCAGTAGTTTGATATTGTCATTTGAGTGAATTCCCCAAATAACTCAACTCCATAAAGCTTATACTTGCTTTTGCATTTGAATCATTTTGCACAAAAAAGCCTTTTGAAATGCATTCAATATTTTTCTCCCTCTTGAAATAGCATGCACAGAACATCCTTTAACCTTTTTTTCTGACTCAGGCACTGATTGAAAGCATCTGTTATTGTACTGGTCCATGGCACAAAGATGCCCGGATACTAGATGGCTCCAGATGCTTTTTCTGTTGTGTTCATCATATATTCTTCTGCCTCATCTGCAGCCAGCTGCCGCTGCTTGCTCCTAATCCATCTCCAGGAGCTCTCCCCCAGCCCCTTAATTCACAGCTCCTAATAATCTAGGAAATCAGCCAAAGAACTTGTTAGCATTTGTGATAAAAAAAAAAAATAACTAGACCCTAAGGATCTTAAAAATAAACTGAATTAATTTAATGGTACCTTTTTGCACACTTCAGTGCCTCTTTTTCCCCTGGTTCTGATTGTTAAAAATTATTTCTTGACAAGACATTGCCTTCTATGTATACCCCATATGCATTGTCAGTAAAATATTATGCATTGTGCATAATGCATAAATATACACAGATACACACATAATACATCAACCAATAGGAGTTTTTGTTTGTTTGTTTGATTGCTTTGGTTTGGTTTTTCAAGGTAGGGTTTCTTTTTGTGTAGCCTTGGCTGTCTTGGAACTAGCTTTGTAGACCAGGCTGGCCTCTAAGTGCTCTGGAGTGTTGGGGCAAAGGTATGCGCAGCCAGTGCCTGGGCAATCAGCAAGAGCTCAACAATGCCTTTTCAATGAATTAACAAGTTTTATGGTATAGCTTCCTGGTATGGTAGACATTTTTAAACATTTATTTTCTTGCTTCTCTCTCTCTCTCTCTCTCTCTCTCTCTCTCTCTCTCTCTCTCTTTCTGTGTGTGTGTGTCTGTGTATTTCATGTGTGTTTCATGTGTGTGTGTGCTTCATTAGTGTGTATGTGTGCTTCATGAGTGTGTGTGTGTGTGTGTGTGTGTGTGTGTGTGTGTATGTTTCATGTGAGTGCTTCACTTTCTCCTTATCCAGTCCAAGGCCCCAGCCCAGGGATTAACACTACCCACATTTTGGAAGGATCATCCCTCCTCTTTTAAAACCCCTGCAAGTGTTCTCCAGAAGCCCCAGATGTATGTCTCCCTGTGGTTCTAAACCTTGTTGAGTCAAGGGTTACAGTCACAGACTACCTTACATTTTCTGACACATAAAAAGCAAAGACATTTCCTAACTAGGCGAGGGCAGTCAAGAGAAGGCTTGCAGTGAGTGTAGAAGTCTGAGACCAACGAACAGAAGGAAGAGTTGGCATATTACAAAAAGAGAAATTCCTGGCTGAGATCATAGTCTCCTGAGCTAGGAGTCCGAGTGTGACTCTGGGGTGGCCTTAGCCGCTTGAGGTGAGGTGAAGTGCAGGTGCGGAGATGACAGGAGCTTACAAACATTCGAACATTCGAGTTAGCAGTTCTCCCAGCAGGATCCACAGAGCAGGGACTGAGGACATCGAGGAGGAGGATTAAAAGTTGGTCCTGAATTCTAAACTGGGAAAGGAAGGAATTAAAAAGAGAAGGAATGTAATGGTGAAGTGGGAAGCTGGGTATTTATGAAAAGAGGAAACCGAACCTAGAGAGTTACCCTGGGACATTATCTAGCCATGTTGGTCATCAGGAATTTTCTGGCAAAATGTGACCATGAACTAAATGATTTTCAGAGTTCTTCCTAGTTATTTCTATTTTTTCTTACTAGGGTTTATATTATGTTTAATTTTTTTCTTTAACATTGTGTCATTGTAGGAGACTGGAGGGATGACTCAGAGATTAAGAGCACTGGCTCCTCTTCCAGAGAACCTGAGTTCGATTCCCAGCAACTACATGGTGGCTCACAACCATCTGTAATGAGATCTGGTGCCCTTTTCTGGCCTGCAAGCAGAACACTATATACATAATAAATAAATCTTAAATTTTTCCCTTGTATATGTGCATGGTACTGTGTTCCATATAGACATTTTCTTACAAGGAAAATACTGTACACTGAATATATTTCTTCTTACATCCCTCTATTTCCTTTTTGTGTTTTATTTTATTGTTTTTTGAGGCAGGGTCTCATCATGTAACCCCGGCTGTCCAAGAACTATATATGTACACCAGACTGGCCTCAAATTCACAGAAACACAGCAGCCTATGACTCCCCAGTGCTGGGATTAGAGGTGTCCACCACCACACCTAGCTCCTACCTTTAAAAAATTATTTTTCTATAGCATATATCAATTATACTTAATAATGGGTTTCATTACATTTCTGTACATGTATGTAATACATTTTGGTCCTGCTCACTCCTATTAGCATCTCCTACTTGGACTGATCCTCCTCTTCCCAAATAATTTCTTAAAGTGTGGGGTTGTCCCAAAGACTTTCGGTAGGGTTGCTTACTGGAGTGTCTTAGTTAGGGTTTTCATTACTGTGAAGAGACACCATGACCATGACAATTCTTTTTTTTTTTCCTTCCTTTAAAAACTTTATTTATCTATCTATTTGCTTTGGTGTTTGCCTGGAACTGGAACCACAGACAGAGGACCCAGGTTCAATTTCCAGCACGACATGGCAGCTCACAATTATCTGTAACTCCAGTTCCAGGGGATCAGACACCCTCCATAGACATATGTGCTGGCAAAGCATCAATACAAATAAAAATATCTTAAAAATATAAAAAAGAAGATGAGAAACAGAGCAAGTTATCAAGTCCTGATTCCAATGGGCCCACTCCAGCTTTTCTCAGATTGTATCTTCCTTTCAAGGTGGTGAGAAATGAGAGTCTATGTGACTCAGGGGACATCCACATAAAATCTCCCTCTAGAACTATGTACTCAAGAACTGCACTCATATGCAGACCCTTGGGCTATCTACCACTTCCTCAAATTTATATCTCAAGGACAAACTGCATTTCATGCGGAAGCTTTAGAGGATGCATGTTTGTGAGGGAACATGGATGGAGAGTGACTTACAGGCTGGAGTGTTCCCAGATGGGTACACAGTCACTGTGAGGACTGCTAGGGGCACAGATGACAACAGACAGGGAACGGGCTAAATGCCTGCCTTTATTAGGCTGTCAAAGGGGAAGGCAATTCTGCCTGTTATTTTGAACATGACATTAAGCTTTGATGGTTTAATTATTTAGCCTGTCTGGCCTTCAGATTCTTATTGCCAAAGTGAAAATAATGGTATTTGTGAAGATTACATGAGATAATTGTATATAATGCACACATTAATATGTTCAAGACATAATGGTTACCATTTATTATATACTCGCCTTCAAATGGTTCTCATCTAATAAAAGTAGCTTTGTAAGTCCCAGGAGAGGCTGTGTCCATGAGCTGCTCCCCTGTGGCTTGTGCCTGCACTGTGGAGAAAACAGCACTATTTTTAACTTTAGTATTAGGCTCTGAGGCAAAGCATGTGCTTTTGTGTCTAGCTTCGTTCATTTGGCACTGTATTTTCTTCCCGAGCATTTTGTTATACATTTTTTCTAAATAAAAGGAGACCAGGGTGCCTAAGCATTTACTGTCTGTTCAGGAAGGATTCTCCTGCAGTGGAGTGGAACACCAGAACAGAATTAGGTCATTACAAGTACACAGAAGCGGTACGAAAGCAAGATGCTGTATCTATACCCAGGCTTCACCCCTGTCTGTGTCAGCATCTCCCTCCAAGCCTGTGACGTTGTTGAACCATCTGGTGGCAGTCAGGCTCTGAGGATTTTGTCTTCTGTGACCTTGACTACTTCTCTCAATCAAATTCTGTAGTCTTGTTCCCAACATAAGGACAACAGAAGGCAGGCCCTTAACAGGAAATGACAGGGCTTTAGTGGGTATGGAAACTGGAGGCACACGGCCAAAGATACATGGCTATGGAAACATAGAAAGAATTCGAGCTTTGGAAGAGGAAAAAAAATGTTCAAAAACAGAGCATGTCCTTTTTGTTTCTAAATCTATTCTCCACGTGCCTGCAATTTTCTAGTGCTGTGCTTTTAAATTAATCATGTTTTTGCATAATCAGATATTCCGTTAGAGAAATGATTTCCAACTCTGGCTGACATGAGAATTGCTGGGGAAGTTAAAAAAAAAAAAAAAAGCCCTGGATGGGATTCAGGCTTTGATAGTTTTAAAAACTCCCCAGTGCTGAAAAAGAAGTTTAGAGTTGAGAAATCTGCATACTAAATAAAGATGTTACTGGCTTTTGGTCGTTTGATAATATTCTTTTGTTTGCTTTTCTTTTCATTTGCATTAAAATGGAATGTAATGACACAGTTACTGTGTCGTGTCCTTTTAGATATGAAGCTGTCTTCATATCTAAACGAGGGATCCAGTTGGGGGGTGGGCAGTGGGTGGAGGGGGACAGCGCTGAGAGAGATGACTGGAAGGGGGGGTGGGGAGCTTTATGGAGGCAGGTAGAAGCCCGATGCAAGGGAAACTTCCATGCAAGAGAGTCCCATGCAAGATGGTCCCAGCTGAGACTCCTGGCAGCAGGGAATGCATAGCCTGAACTAACCATCCCCTGTGCTCAGCTTGATGACTACCCCGGTCGTCATTGGAGCCTTCATCCAGTGATGGATAGAGGCAAGTTCAGAGGTCCATGACCAAAAACAGTGGGTCAGCTAGGGGAGTCCTGCTGATGTTGAGGAGAGGGAGGAGGGAGTGTAGGAGCCGGGGGTGGGAGTGGGGGGGGTTGGGGGGTGGCAGGGACATTGGGGGAAAACCCAGGAAACAGCTAGCCTGGCTCATGGGAACTCAGAGTCTGAACCAACAACCAAGGAGCCTGCAGGAAACAGATCTAGACCCTCTGCATATATGTGACAGTGGTGTAGTTTGGTCTATTTGTGGGACTCCCGGCATTGGGAGCAGGGATGTTCCTGGTACTTTGGCTGGCTCTTGGGAACCCATTCCTCACGCTGGATTGCCTTGCCCAGTCTGAATACAGGAGGAAGTGCTTGGTCTTATGGCAGCTTGATATGATATGCTTTGCTCTCTGAGCCAATAGGAGGAGAGGTGGATTGGGGGTGGGGCGGAGGAGGAGGGGGAAAGTGGGGGGGGAGAGGAAGAAGGGGAGGCTACTGTCAGAGGTAAAATATATTAATTAATAAAAGAAGTTTTGAGGAAACCTATTGACATTATGTTTGATTGACCCTGAAGGACTCATTTAAAGAAAACAAGGTTCTGAATCAAGCTTTTAAAAAAACAAACTAAAATTCCAGTTGAAAAGAGGACTGCCAAGGACAGAACAAGCTTTAAGATGCAAAGGAGCGAGCTGCCGGGGCTCAGGCCTTTAACCCAAGCACTCAGGAGGCAGAGGCAGGTGGATCGCTGCGATCAAGGCCAGCCTGATGTTCAAAGTGAGTTTGAGGACAGCCAGGACTGTTACACCGAGAAACTCTGTCTCAAACAATAAAAACAAATAAACAAAAGGCAAAAACAAAGGAACAGAACAACAAGAACAACAAACCAAAAACAAGGAAGTGGGGAGGCGGGGTCTGGAGAGAGCAGGTGACAGTACCAATAACGGTTTCAGGAAGAGCAGGAGAAGCCAAGGGGAGGAAGCCTCATCCCCCCATGCTGGGAGTCCCCTCATCTTCAGTTGTATCTGCTCGGATTAGGGCTGTAGCTCAATTGGTAGAGTGCTAGCCACAGGTACAAAGCCCTAGAGCAAGTTTCAGTGCTACATAGAAAAAAAACCTGGTCTCTAAAACTAAAATAAATATATAAATAAAAGTGCCACACATCCAGATTGAGGTAATCGCTCAAACACTCGCTGAACATTTGTCTGAGTAGCTTCCTGAACTTAGGTTTGGTAATTATTGCTTGCTAAAGTTTATATTTATATTTTATAACCTGGCATAATGGCACTGTCTATAATTCCTACACTTGTGAGGCAAAAGCAGGACCGCCAGCAGTGTAGAAGCAGTCTTGACAGCATGGTGAGTGTGAAGCCAACCTAGGCTACACAAGATTCTGTCTTAAAAACATAAGTATTAAAATAAAAACCTTAAAATACAAATAAAATTAGAATATAGTTTATATTTCAATTTTGAGTTTACAGATAATCTCCTTTTAATTTAAAGAGTTTTTAGCACAATATATTGTAACCCTTCCTCTCCCCCAACTCCTTGTAGATGCTTCCCACCTCCCTACCCACCCAACTTAATGTTCTCTCTCTCTCTTAAAAATGAAAATCAAATAAAAACAAAACAAAAACAAAAAATAGTAGGAGAAAAAAATACTAAAATTAAAAAATAAAATCATACACAAAATCCTGGAGTCTGTTTTGCACTGGTAATGGGCCTGCCCTGGAGTGTGATTAATACATGCAGTGACATGCCACTGGAGAAAACTCATTTTCCCTTTCCCAGCAGGCATCAATTACATGTAGCTTCATGGCTAGAGGTGGGACTTTGTGTCCAGCTCACCTTCTCAAGTCCAGTTGTGGGTCTAGGTGTTAATTACCATCTACTGTAAGAAGAAGCTTCTCTGGTGAGGGCTGGGGGACGCTCCATTCTATGGGTACAGCAATATGTCATTAAGAGTCATTTTATTGCTCTGCTCCTTTAGTAGAGTAATAGTAGTAAGTTTTCCCTAGAGTTCATGCCCTATCTACTCCCAGGTTCTTGCCCACTTTAGCAGTACATGGAAGAGTTGCATTCCATGGAGTGGGCCTTAAATCCGATGTTTAAAAAGTGGCTAGTTACTCCCCTAACATTTGCACCACGATTGTTCCAGTATATCTTGTAGGCTGGTTGCTGTTTCAGCTTCAGAGGTTTGTAGCTGAGTAATACTGATGATGACTTTTCTCCTTCCCATATTTCCTCCTTTACCCTGCCTCCCACCCCGTCCCATTTACTTCTATTTGAACTCTCCTTTATCTCTTTATATCACTATATTCTATTTCTCCTTCTTTTGCCTCCTCCCCTTGGTCCCTTCCTGGCTATGCAGCCTCTGTGGTCATTTGGACTAAAACACACACATATAAAGATTAAACGCTAACACCTATACAGAAGAGAAAGCATACAATATTTATCTCTGAGGGTCTGGGCTGCTTACACAGGCAATAGTTTCTAGCTCCATCCATTTACCTGCAAATTTTATAATTATGCTTTTTCTAGCAGCCGAAAAATATTTTATTATATAAGTGTAACACATTTTTATATTCATATCACATACATTTTTATTGTACATTCATCAGAGGATGAACATCTAGGCTCTTGCCAGTTTCTGGCTTGGTGCCAGTATCTTCATGAATATCATTTATATTTCACAATTCAAAAAAGTTAGACTTTTAAAAATGAAAATAAAAATCCAGTATAATTCTTAACCCTAAGATTAGAAATCAATTCTTTCAATTAAAAAGTATGGTGGCTAGAGAGATGGCTCAGCAGTTAACATTGCCTGCTTCCAGAGGACCAGATTTCATTCCCAACCACAACTTCCTGTAACTGCAGCTCCACGGAATATGATGCCCAGATTCTGACCTCCCTCAGTAACAGCACACATGTGGCATATACTCATACAAACACACATGCATGGAAATAAAAATAAAAGTAAATCTTTGAAAAAGAAAGAGATGGAAATTAGAATAAAAAGATAAAATAGGAAATAAGAGAGAGAAAAAGACAGACATTACAACATTCAAAAAGCAGAAAAATATTACATTTATCAAGTGTGCGTGTGCGTGTGTGTGTGTGTGTGTGTGTGTGTGTGTGTGTGTGTAGGTCCAAACTTTGAACATCTTGCCGGTGTCAGTTGTTGTTTCTCTCCTTCTGCAACTGAGAATCAGGTCATTAGGCTCAGAGGCAGGTGCCTTTATCAGCCATCTATGGCCCGACATGGGGAGGAAAAAAAAAATAAAACCCTTTAAAACACATAGGGGAAAAAAGTGGAAGAGACAAATCACCAACAAAATAAGCACAAAAAAAAAAGGAAAAATGTATTTCAACTTAAGCCTAATAAGGTGAAGGCAAATCTCAGAGCTAAAGAACACAATGCAAGGTTTGAGACCAAGACAGATGCTGCAGACTTCCGGGGACAGCAGGGTAAGCGTCCACAGAGAAACACAACTAACTGAACTACAATGTCCTGGAATGACTCTACAGCGATACCAAGGCTAAGCGACAGTGGAAGTTCTCCAACCTAGAATGTCTGATAGAGGCCTTTGCAAACTGATTGAGGCACCTCTAAGGTGGGCAACCTGATGAGCTGAACAGGGAGGGTAACTTGCCACCAGAGATCCAAGGCTATACCAAGTTGTCCAAGGCTAGCCTGGGCAGCATAGTGAGCCCTACCTCAAACAAACAGAACAAGTGAGCCAAAAAGTGAGCCATGGTGGCTCATGCCTTTAATCCCAGCCCTTAGGAAGCAGAGGCAGGTGGATCTCTATGAGTTCAAGGCCAGTCTGGTCTACCAAGTGAGTTTCTGCATAGCCAGGGTTGTTACACAGAAATCCGGTCTTGGAAAACAAAACAAAATAACAAAACAGAAGGTTCAGAGGTTAAGAGCACTGACTGTTCTTCCAGAGGTCCTGAGTTCAATTCCCAGCAACCACATGGTGTCTCACAACCATCTATGATGACATCTGGTACCCTCTTCTGTATACTGTATACATAATAAATAAATAAATAAATCTAAAAAATCCCCCCAAATCAATGAGAATATACAGACTGACTCTTGGCTTCTAAATTCTAAATGCTTAACTAAAAGAAACAAAAATTCCTAAAGCAAGAGCTGACTTCATCCAGTACTGGTGCATGGCACAGATCAAGAATGTGCCCAAAGAACCAAAGTCAATTTAAAAGGTCTTCTCTGGGCAAAATAGGAGAGAAGTTGAATATTAAAAAGTATTGATTGACACAGATTTTCACCCATTCATTAAAGTATGAACTCATCAATCGATTGTAATGTAAATGGGTGAAGGCAGATGCCAACATCTTCAAGTCCTTGCCCTGGTGAAAGCTCTGTGAGGCTCCTGGGACATCAAATAGTCTAAGAAAACAGCCTTTGAAAGATTCATTGGCTCTGGAAGGAGGCTTTCCCCGTTATAACACTGTTGGCCAGATATTTATGATTGGAGAGCGGAGGGCTGCTATGAATTTGGCAGCTGAGAGAAACATTAAATGGAACCCACCAGTCTCACAGAAGATGCAGTGAGCTCTGCTCTAATGAACTTTCTGGAGTCTAAAATGGCTTTTGAAGTCCCAGGCTTTTTCCAATCATTCTCTTGTTTGAGAGACTGGGACTGTGGATTGGGATAAACTGCAGATGGATACTTACCTCAGCATCATTAAGTTAAAATGAGAAGATGCTTCTGGTGGAGAACATCTTACTCTAAATAGGTCCAGAATCAGCAGATTGTTTTTGGCTTTTACAGCTCGTACTTCCTAGTTCTGAGAGAAGAGACCCTCAGCTGAAAAATCAACTCTGTAAGACTGGGGTGTAGGCAGTCTATCGGGCGTTTTCTTAATTAGTGATTGATGGGCGGGGGCAACCCATTGTGGGTGATGCTGTTCCTAGGCTGGTGATCTGGGTTCTATAAGCAAGCAGACTGAGCAAATCAAGACAGAAAGCATCATCCTCCAAGGCCTCTGCATCAGCTCCTGCCTCCAGGTTCCCACCCAGTTTGAGTTCCAGCCCTGGCTTCCCTCAGTGATATGTGATTCAGAATATGTAAGCCAAACATACCTTTTCTTCCCTAAGTTGCTTTTAAAAAGTTTTTTTTTTCAATATCTACTCCTGCTCCCCTTTTCTTCTCTCCTCCGAGTCCTTCCCAGTCCTACCTCAGCCTCCCCACCCCATCCCTCCTCCATTCCCCAAGGAGGGCAAGGAGTCCGGTAGTAGGTCGTTAGGTCTGGTATATCCAGGTGAGGTAGGTCCGAGTCCCCCATCCCAATATCAAGGCTGAGTAAGATGTTCCTCTGTAGGAAATGGGCTCCGAGTTGTCAGTTTATGCGCCACAAATAGAACTCTGATTCTACTGCAAGAGGCTCCACAAACTGCCCATGCCAATTGACAGCTGTCTACCCTTTCCATGAAGGTTCCTCAGTGATTATTTTAGAGTCAGTGAGATCCCAATAGCTCTGGTCAACCATCTCTGTGGGTCTCCTCCTCATGATCCTGATCCCTTTCTCCTCATACTCTCCTTTCTCTTCAACTGGACTGAGAGCTTGACCTGGTGTTCAGCTATGGATTTCTGTTTCTGCCTCTATTCATTGCTGGATGAAGGTTCTGTGATGACACTTAGAGTGTTCCTTCATTTGCTTATAGGGGAAGTCCTGCTTAGGCACCCTCTCTGCTATTGCTTGGAGTCCTTGACAGAAACATCTTGTGGGTTCTTGGAGATTTCTTGGAATTACAGACAGTTGTTAGCTGCCATGTGGATGCTGGGAATTGAACTCAGGTCCTCTGGAAGAACAGTCAGTACTCTTAACCACTGAGCCATCTCTCCAGCCCTCTTGGAGATTTCTTTAGCACCGGGTTTATTTCTAACCCCTTAGTGGCTCCCTCTATCAAGATATCCATTTCTTTGTTCTCTCTGTTGCTCCTCTCACTCAACCATCTCCTTCTCTCATGATTTGTTCCCACCTCCTCTTGCTCACTCCCCATTATGATCCCAATTTACTCAGGAGATCTTCTCTATTTCCTCTGCCCAGGGGGATCCTAGGATGGCTCTCTTCCTTCTGTTACCTAGCTGTTCAGGGGTTGTGTTTTGCCACCTGGATATTCTTTGCTTTATGTCTAAAATCTACTTACGAATGAGTGCATACCATGCCTATCTTTCTGGGACTGTGTTACCTCACTCAGAATGATACTCTCCAAATCCATCCATTTGCCTGCAAATTTTAAAATGTCACTTCTTTTTTTACTTCTGACTAGTACTCAATTATGTAAATGTACCACAATTTTTTTAATCCATTCTTCAGTTGAGGGGCATCTAGGTTTTTTCCAGGTTCTGTCTATTACAAATATTGCTGTTATGAACATAGTTGAGCTTATGCCCTTGGGGTAAGAATGTGCATCCTTTGGTATATGCCCAATAGTGGTATTGCTAGATCATTGTGGAGATTGATTCCCAGTTTTCTGAGGAACTACCAGACTGATTTCCAAAGTGGCTGTAAAAATTTACATTCTGACCAGCAATGGAAAAGTGTTTCCCTTGCTCCATATCCCTTCCAGCATAGGCTGTCATCTGTGTTTTTTGATCTTAGCCCTTCTGACAGATGTAAGGTGGTATGTCAGAGTTGTTTTGATTTGTGTTTCTCTGATGGCTAAAGATGTTGAGCAATTCTTTAAGTGTCTTTTAGCCATTTGAAATTCTTCTGTTGAGAATTCCCTTTTTAGTTCTGAACTTCATTTTTTAATTGGGTTATTTGAATTTTTGGCCTCTAGTTTCTTGAGTTCTCTATATATTTTAGAGATCAGTCCTGTAGGGTTGGTGAAGATCTTTTCCCAATCTGTAGGCCATCCTTTTGTCTTATTGACCATGTCCTCTGTCTTACAGAGCATCTCATTTTCAGGAGGTCCCATTTATTAATCATTGTTCTTAGTGTCTGTGCTACACTAAGGACTACACTAGGAAGTGGTCACCTATGCCAATGTGCTCAAGGGTATTTCCCACTTTCTTTTCTATCAAGTTCAGTGTAACTAGGTTTATGTTGAGATCTTTGATCCACTTGGACTTGAGTTTTGTGCAGGGTGATAGATATGAATCTATTTACATTTTTCTACCTACTACCATCCAGTTATGCCAGCACCATTTGTTGAAGATATTATCCCCCACCCCCGCATTGGATATTTTTTGGCCTCTTTGTCAAAAATCAGGTGTTCATAGGTGTGTGGATTAAGGTTGGGGTCTTTGATTTGATTCCATTGATCCACAAGTCTGTTTTTATTACTATAGCTCTATAGTATAGCTTGAAGTCAGGGATGGTTATGCCTCCTGAAGTTATATTATTGAACAGGATTGTTTTGGCACTCCTAAGCTATTCCATATGAAGTTGAGTATTGTTCTTTCAAGGTCTGTAAAAATTGTTTTGGGGGCTGGAAAGATGGCTCAGAGGTTAAGAGCATTGGCAGTTCTTCCAAAGGTCCTGAGTTCAATTCCCAGCAACCACATGATGGCTCACAACCATCTGTAATGAGACATGGTGCCCTCTTTTTGCCTGTAGGCAAAACATTGTATGCATAATAAATAAATAAATAAACAAATAAATAAATAAATAGTGTTGGGATTTTGATGGGAATTGCATTGAGTCTGTAGATTACTTTTGGTAAGATTACCATTTTTGTTATCCAGCAGCATGGGAGATCTTTCCATTTTCTGATATTTTTCTCAATTTCTTTCTTCAATGACTTAAAGTTCTTGTTATACAGGTTTGTCACTTCTTTGGTTAGAGTTACTTCCAAGGTATTTAATGCTATTTGCAGCTATTGTAAAAGGTGATGTTTCCCTGATTTCTTTTTCAGCCCTTTTATCATTTGTGTTTAGGAAGGCAGTTGATTTTTTTTTTTTTTAGTTAATCATTGTTGAAGTGTTTATCAGCTATAGGAGCTCCCTGATAGAACCTTGGGGGTCACTTATGTATACTATCATATCATCTGCAAAGAGAGATAGTTTGACTTTTTGCTTTCCAATTTGAATCCCCTTAATCCCCTTTTGTTCTCTTATTGTTTTAGCTAAAACTTAGAGAACTATATTGAATAGATATAGGGAGAGGGGACAGCTTTGTCTTGTTCCTAATTTTAGTGGGATTGCTTTGTGTTTCTCTCCATTTAGTTTGATATTGGTTGTTGGCTTGCTGCATATTGCCTTTATTATGTTTAGGTATTTTCCTTGTATTCCTGATTTGTCCATGACTTTTATCATGAAGGAGTCTTGGATTTTACCACAGGCTTTTTCATCATCTAATAAGATGATCATGTGGGGCTTTTTTTCAGGTTGTTTATATGATGGATGACATTGACAGTTTTTCATATGTTGAACCATTCCTGCATCTCTGGGATGAAGCCTACTTGATCATGGTATATATATATTGCCAGTATTTTATTGAGTATTTTATATTAATATTCATGAAAGAGATTGGTCTATAATTCTCTTTCTTTGTTGCATCTTTGAGTGGCTTGGGTATCAGGTTGACTGTAACCTCATAAAAAGAGTTTGGCAATGTTCCTTCAGCTTCTGTTGTATGGAATAGTTTGAGGAGTATTGGTATTAGTTCTTCTTTGAATGTCTGGTAGAAGAACTCTGCACTGAAATCATCTGTTCCTGAGTGTTTTTTTTTTTTTTTTTTTTTTTTTTTTTTTGCTTGGGAGACTTTTAATAACAGCTTCAATTTCCTAGGGGGCTATAGGTTTATTTAGGTCATTTATCTAATTTAATTTTGGTAAATGGTACCTGTCTAGAAAGCTGTCCATTTCTTTTAGGTTTTTCAATAGTGGAGTATAGGTTTTCAAAGTATGACCCAATGATTCTCTGGGTTTCCTGGGTGTCTGTTGTTATGTCCCCCTTTTCATTTCTGATTCTGTTAATTTGGATTCTCTCTTCCTTTATGCCTTTTGGTAAGTTTGGATAGGCATTTGTCAATCTTGTTAACTTTCTCAAAGAACCAACTCTTTGATTCATTGATTCTTTGTATTGTTCTCTTTGTTCGAATTTTATTGATTTCAGCCTGAGTTTGATTATTTTCTGCCATCTACTCCTTCTGGGTGAGTTTGCTTCTTTTTGTTCTAGAGCCTTTAGCTGTTAAGTCTCTTGTGTGAGATTTCTCTAGGTTTTTTCAGTAGGCATCTAGTGCTATGAATTTACGTCTTGGCACTACTTTCATTGTGTCCCATAAGTTTGAGTATGTTGAGGATCATTTTCATTGAATTCTAGGAAGTCTTTGATTTCTTTCTTTACTTCTTTCTTAATCCAGAGGTGGTTCACTTGAGAGATGTTCAGTTTCCTTGAGTTTGTAGGCTTTCTGTGATTTTTGTTATTGTTTAACTATAGTCCATGGAGGTCTGATAGGATACAAGGAGTTATTCCCTTTTTTGTATCTATTGATATTTGCTTTATGACTGAGTATGTGGTCAATTTTAGAGAAATTTCCAGGGGGTGGTGCTGAGAAAGGGTATATTCCTTTGTGTTTGGGTGGAAAGTTCTGAATATATCTATTAAGTCCACTTAAGTCATAACATCTGTTAGATATCCCTTATTTCTCTGTTAAGTTTCTGTCTACTAGACCTATCCATTGGTGAGAGTGAGGTGTTGAAGTCTCCCACTATTAATGCGTGGGGTTTGATATGAGATTTAAGATTTAGTAGTGTCTCTTTTATATATGTAGATGTCCTTGTGTTGGGGGCATAAATGTTCAGGATTAAGACTTGCTAGATTTTTCCTGAGATGAATAAGTAACGCCTGTCCTGGTCTCTTTTTTGCTTAATTTTAGTTTAAAGTCTATTTCGTTAGTTATTAGGATGGTAAGCTTGTTTCTTAGGTTCATTTGATTGAAAAGTCTTTTCTCAACCCTTTACTTTGAGCCAGTGTCTGTCTTTAAAGTTGAGATGCGTCTCCTGTATGCAACAGAAGAATGAATTCTGTTTTCGTATCCATTGTATTAGGCTTGATATTAAGGGATATTAATGACTAGTGAATGTTATTTTCTGTTATTTTTGGTGGTAGTGTATGTATATTTTCCTTCTTTGGGTTTTATCTATTGCTTGTGGTTTCATGGGTGTATCTAGCTTCTTTAGGTTGGAGTTTGCCCTCTAGTGCTTTCTGTAGGGCTGGATTTGTGAATAGGTATTGTTTAAATCTGGTTTTGTCATGAAATATCTTTTTTTACTCCATCTATGATGAATGGTAGTTTTGCTGGGTATAGTACTCTGGACTGGCAACAGTGGTCTTTTAGTGTCTGTATAACATCTGTCCAAGACCTTTTGGCTTTTATTGTTTCCATTGAGTAATTTGGTGTTATTCTTTTTGTTTGTTTGTTTTTGTTTTTTTGTTGTTGTTTTTGGTTGTTTTTGTTTTTTTTTAATGTAAATTAACCCATTTATTAGAGCACAGGCAGGTCTCAAACGGTATCACTCTACTGGTCTTTCAGCTCCTTCAGTCTCCTGATGGCAGACTTCACTGTGACAGCGGAAGTGGTGTTGTAGGTCCAGGCCCCACCAGCCTCTGTTTTCATGCAGGAACCTCAGTGCCAGATACCAACAGCTTATCTCTTCATCTTGGTCTTGCCACAGAAGGAGCAGGTGTACTTGGCGTGCTGGCTGATTTCAATTTTCTTCACCATTTTCCGGAGGGAGGCACCATAGCGGGTCCCATATTTCCCTACGATCTCGACCTTCTTGGTGCGTTTAGCCATATTGCCGGAACCTAAGTCCAAGCACGAGAGCGAGTAATTTGGTGTTATTCTAATAGGTCTGCCTTTATTGATAACTTGGCCCTTTTCCTTTGCAGCTCTTAGTATTCTTTCTTTATTCTGTAGGCTTAGTGGCTTGATTATTATGTGGTGAACAAACTTTTTTGTGGGGGTCTAGTCTATTTGGTGCTCTATAATCTTCTTGTATCTTTATAGGCATTTCATTCTTTAGGTTGGAAATGTTTTCTTGTATGATTTTGTTGAATATATTTTTCTGCCTTTGAGCTGGTATTCTTCCTCTTCAGTTCTAATTATTCTCATGTTTGGTCATTTCATAGTGTCCCATATTTCCTAGACGTTTTTGGTTTTAGTGTTTTCTTTGACTGACGTATCTATTTCCACTACTGAATCTTCCACTCCAGAGATTCTCTCTTCCATCTCTTGCCTTCTGTTGGTTATTGCATCTATTGCATCTGTAGTTCAGTTTCATTTCTTTAGATTTTTCTATTTCCAGCATTGCCTCTGCTTGTGTCAAGATGCTTTAGGAACTGAGTTTTGATCTGGCTTCATGTTGGCGTGTAGAGTTTGTCATATTTACCTAGTTAATGGTACCATTCTTGTGCAGGCTTGTGATAGCTCCTGGTGTGAACAGCTTTCTCATTAAGGTGCTTTCACTAGAGATAAGGGCGGGGTTTAGTCTCCAGTAAGCAGAATTTCAACATCATATTGGGCAATGTCCTTATTTATGTCAACTGCTTTAAAAAATTCTTGGAGGAAATTCTAACTAAAGTCAGAATGTAACATTGCTGTGATGATCTGACCATACTATAAATGATAAAAAGGACTTTTAAAAATCTCTTAGAAAATATAGGGCTGGGGCTGAAAATATGGTTCCAAAAAAATTAAGATTGCTGCTTTGTTTGGACCTAAATTTTGTTTCCCAGCTCCCACACCATACCAAATGTTTCACAAACAGCTGTAACTCTAGTTCCATGGGATCTGATACGGCCTCTTCAGGTGCCTACATACATGTGTCCACACACACAGACATACATTTACAGTGAAATAAAAGTGTGTGTGTGTGTGTGTGTGTGTGTGTGTGTATGTATTCATTCCTTCAAAGAGGGCCAAGTGTGGTGGTACTTAGAGAGGCAGAACAGGTAGATCACTATGTCTGGGTCAATCAGGGTTACACAGTGAGACTGTGTCTCAAAGAAAGAGGGAAGACATACAGCACCAGAAAAATATGATGAAATTCTAATAGTACACTACTTACCACCTTTGCTTCTTCATTAAGAATAAGGGGGCATAGCTAAGTTTCTATTGAACTTTCTAAGCCTGGGACTTTATGGTAGAGGCAAAAGTGTATTTATAACAAGATGGAGAGATTTATTCTTAGAATAAGTGTGATGTGGTAAGATCTTGATGGGTTCAGAAGATGAATTTGGGGATGGTATGTCTCTAAATTGTTTTGCAGTGGGGGGGGAGACTTTAATCATTCATAAGTTCTTGGTACAACATTTTTGTCTTCTCCACATGCTCTCCTATAGAAGAAAGAACATAGATACTTTGTTAAATTTCATTTATCCAAGCATTGTTTGTAATAACTCTGTAAGAATGAGAAACATGGCTTGGAACACAAGAAAAATAAAAACATGTATTAGTGGATGAACAGGTTAGAATTTTGAGCTGGGTCTGGTAGACACAGTCATGGAACCCCAGATATTTTGAAGGCTGAGGTTAGAATACATTTTTCCTATAAATTGTAATAGGCGTTAGTAGAGAAATAAATGCTCAGGAAAGAGTAAGACACTTCCAAGTATGGAAATATATTTCTCAAGAGACAATGTGCCTTAGCATCTTTCAGAAGCTATACATTCTTTTGCTTTCTAAGTTAGGTATTTTACATTTTTTAAAGTTTGTGTGTTCCATGTATGCGCTGGTGTGCATATGACACGGCACATATGTGAAGGTCAGAGGCCACCTTTATGAAATGCATTCTTTCTTTCCACCTTTGCACAGGTACTAGGAATCCATCTTAGGTCTCAGTTGTGACATCTTGCTTAGCCCTTAAATTATGTGTTTTAAAGTGTAATTTACAACAGGCTTTAAAGGTTAAAGGCTAACTTTTAATTTTTTTTAATTATCTTTATGTATGACATACATGCTGTGACGTTTGTGGAGATAATTTTCTCCTTCCCCCTGTCCCCTTCCACCACGTGGACTCCACAGTGGGAGCTGAGGTAGTTGGGCTTGACAGCCAGCCATCTCCCTGCTCCAAAATTGCTTGCTTTTTTTTTTTTTAAGCTGATTTATTTTATTTTATTTAGTGAGGGAAATTTAAGATTTAGGAATGGGACCAAAATGCTAAAACTCAAGGTCCTGAATAGTGTTGGTTGTAGATGAATGTTTCCTGTCCCAAACACATGCTCCCAAAATAACCTACTAAGACACTGAATATGAATTATGAATGCTTGGCGGGTAGCTCAAGCTTGTTTCTAGCTAACTCTTACATTTATTTATTTTTGCTATATAGTTCATGGCTTGTTAGCTCATTTTTTTTTTTTTTACATGTACTGCTTGCTTGTAAGGAAGGTGGTGTCCTTTCTGACTCCACACTTCTTTATCCCAGCATTCTCTCTGTGACTAGCTGTCCCACCTACACTTCCTGTCTGGCCACTGGCCTGCCAGCTTTTTATTAACCAATGAGAATAATACATATTCATAGTGTAGAGAGGATTATTCCACAGCAGTTGGCCTTAATATCCTATGACCTACAACAGTGACCTGCTTGCAAGATGTACTGGTGCAATAGCAGCATGAATGTTATAGGAATAACCAACCACTTTTTGATTAGATTTGAGGCACAATCCATGTGATAGATCCCACACATAACACTGCTAAAGTGGCCAAGGACCTAAGACTAGACAGGTCATGAACCCTAGGGGGAAATCTACTACTATTATTATACTAAAAGAACAAAGTAATGAAATGACTCCTAATGATTTATTGCCATGCCCAAACTGCCTCCCTCAGCCTTGGTCAGAGAAGCTTCTTTTTGCAGTGGTATGTAACATAGGGACCCACAACGGAACAGCACGCAGAGAGTGAGAAACTTTGGCACATCCAAACCTAAATGGGATATCTTCATCACAACCCTCCCCTCAAAGCTCAGGCAGCTATTCAGAAAAAGAGACAGAAAGCTTGTAAGAGATGGCTGTAGTGGATAACTCTAAGGAAATTCTTCAAGACACAATGGGACTGAACACATATGAATTCATGAAAGCTCTAACAATAGGCACAAGACCTACATAGACTCAAAACAGACAAAATCCCAGCACTAGGAAGGTGAAATGAATACAAAGTCCTACCCCTAACTATGAATGTTAATCATTTATAATGTGTAATTGATACCTGCCAGGAAAGGGATTATCAGTCCATCCGTGTCCCCTCCCCCCAGTGGAGTGTCACTGTGTATATCAACCATACTGCAGGTCACATCCCCATTTGTGGGGGTAATTGACTGACACAAAACAGACGTTCCCTTTCTATGAGTGTGTGTGTTATTTTGCTTTTAGTATTTTTTGTCTTGACTTTTGTTTGTTTTGATTTGGATATTTGGCTTTGAGGTCTTTTGGGGAAGAAAGAACATGAAGCTGGGTGGGTAGGGATGTGGGGAGGATCTGGGAGGAGTTTGCTGAGGGAAGAGAATATAATCAAAATATACTCTTTGGTAAAAATTTTTAAAAATTCATAAGAAAAGGAGTAAGATTCTGATGTTATATGAAGATTATTAGACATTCTGGGTTCTTTAAATCTAAAGAAAGATGATTTATTAGCCACTGTCTTTGTTTTTTAGACAGAATCTCACATAGTCTTGGCTGGCCCTGAACTTGTTAAATGTCCCTGAGTGGCCTTGAATGTCTGATCCTCTGCCTATCAAATTATGAGACTACAGCCCCTAGGTAACTTAACAGGTAATAGTCAATATTCCAATCATTTAAAAAGTATGGTTTCTTCTTAGATAAATCACTGGGAGTCAAGCGAGAACTGCGGGAATAAAAAATAGGGACTAGACCAAAGCAGGGGAGCAGAGGGCTGGCTGGCCACCAGTCCCCTCCCACTGGGTAATTCTACTGAATGAGAAAGCTGGCACCATGCTCAGTTCTGAGTGACAGAAATCAAGATGTTTGCTATTTTGTGGTTTTCTGTGCTTTAAACATTTATACAAATTAAAATAAAAGCGACACACATATCTAGCCGAAGTCCTTTTACTGTCTTTATAAAGTCAAGAAAGGGACTAGATGGACCACACATGGGTAACAAAGTTTACTGCACTTGCAGACGACCCGAGTTCGGTTCCCGGCACACACACCAGATGGCTCCTGGTCCAACAGAAACAATTTTTTTTTCCCCAAAATATTTGTTCATGGCCCAGCCCAGACCGCCAGCTTGCAGGGAAACCGCGCCCGCCGGCCAGCTTTCAGTTTCCGTGTAGAGTCTCCATCTTGCCTGCGCAGACCCGGCGTCCGTAGATAGAGCCAAGTGTCAGATCTGACCCACCCCAGCCTCCAATTGGGGACAGACAGGTACGTGACCGGAGAGGTGTTACCCACGCGCCGCACGCGCTACTTGCGGCGACGAGTGAGGCCGGGAACCGTGTCCCCTGCCCCAGCCGCTGGAGCCTAGCTGCTCGGCTCCTGGAGCCTGGCCGCTCGGCTCCTGGAGCCTGGCCGCTGTACCCTGGAGCCTGGCCGCTCGGCTCCTGGAGCCTGGCCGCTGTACCCTGGAGCCTGGCCGCTCAGCCCTTGGAGCAGAGCCTGGCTCCGGGGACAGACAGCAGGCGGAGCCTGGGCACAGAGACCGAGGACTGCAGTTCCTCCTCCGGCTGCGGCCTGGACCGAGCGTCCGCAGTCCTGCTCCCCACCTCCGCGGCCCTGAGCGCTGTCCTGGGCTGCTCTGCCTCTTTCTACTGTGCCAGGCGGCCGCAGGTGGCGACACCACCAGTCCGGGGTGGCTTGGTCTGTTAAGGCGATGAGACCTAGGGGAAGTGGCCCTGGGCATTTCGGAAATATGGAGAGAGGACAGGAGAACCACAATAGCATTGCGTAAACATCTTGAAAGTTACTCATTTCCTGGAATTGAGCTATCCGAACGACCAGTTTTTGAAAAGTTGGTGAGAGGGATCATTTTCTGATTTGTGTGCGTGCTCAGAGAGTTTGCTCAGTGCTCCGACTTTCAAGAGCATGGTGGAGTGCCTCGGCTATTTCCCAAAGCACTTTAGCGTTGTTGACAATAACAAAAAGCGTTTCCCCTAGGAACTGGGAATTCAATGCGCTCTCCCTCTCCCTCTCCCTCCCTACACTCCCTCCACCCACCCACCCATCTATCTATCCATCAGCCCCTAAAAGTAAGCCTCATCCAGCTCCTCTTTCTCACCCATTTCAGGTGGGCAGAACTGTGATGATTGTTTTCCTTTAACTAGGTTTAGATTTGTGTGAGAGGGCAAGTTTGCTTGAACATTAACAAAAGAATGCAACAGAGCAAAGTTCTGGAGACCTGGAAGTAAATTCAAGGGCTCTAATAAATCTCTTTGGGCTAGTTAACCTTTGATATTTGTTCTTACACTAAGAGGGATCTCATAAGTGAGGCTTTGACCAGCAGAGATGACCCAAAACCTGAAACCTCTTTAAAAAGAGATTTTAGATAGAAGAACGATGACCCCCCCACACACATACACAAAAGATTCTGAACAAAAGGCTCAGCTGCCCCATCAAACAACCTTGATTTGTAAGCTAATTATTATTTATTTTTATGTTTTGGTTTTCTGAGACAAGGCTCCTCTATGTAGCCCTGGTCGTCCTTGAACTCAGTATGCAGACCAGGCTGACCTAGAACTCACAAAGGTCCATCCACCTGCCTCTGCCTCTTGATTACATTGTTAGGATTAAAGATGTGTGCCCCTGTGGGTCACTGTTCCCGGGAGCCCACTTTGCCATAGGGTATGGCCAGTTGAAAATCTTTATTCCAGCCAGCTAGGACTACACTTAGGTATTCAGGACCTAAGTATAGCTCCCAAAGTCATGAGCAGGGAGATTGTGAAGGCCGAAACTGTGTCCTACTTGGCAGCTGGGGGAGGGGAGAGTGCTTTGCTTAAGTAAACAGTTTGACAAACGCTAAGATAAGCAGTTAACTGGAAGGGGAGGTTTGCACTAGAGGGCACTTTAACCGACGCTAAGAGCTAGCTGGGGCACCTTGAACGTGGATTCCTAGAACAGAGTTGGGCAATTTTCCTTGGGGTTCTCCATCAAAGAGTTCAGATTCTAGTTAAACTTGAAATTGCCTCAGCAAGAATTGAGAATGAAGGAATCTCTTATCTGTCTTGCCCTGCCTTGCCACTACCCCCTAGCTGTTCTGAGTGTTTTCTTTGGGAACTTTATTTTTGATCAACAGTTCTTTTACTTGTAGCTTTTGTGTTTAATGAGCTAGTAAAAATGGGTTTTTCTTTTTTGACTGGGTCTTACTACGTAGCTCAGGATGGCGCGCAATTCATGATATTTCCTCTTCAGTAATCCCCCCGCCCCGCCAAAAAAAGAAAAGAGAAAGAAAAAGATAAAAGCTGTGTTCGCGCCACCGCGCTCAGCTTAAATGGCTTTTTCTAGAGGTTTTATGTTGTTCTTTGGTTTTGGTGACATTTGCTCTTGAACACGTCAACACTTGCTAACCAAAACCAGTTCTCCAGGCCCGGGGGTGTTACTTCCTCCTGGGAAGTGGGCGTGTCGGGGGTGCGGTCGTGGGTGGGTTTCCTAGCCTTGGCTGGTTGGTCCGCCTACAGAGACGGAAGTTGGTTAGGTCTTGTGGGTTTCCTGCACTTTCCACAGTCTTGGGATACAAACATGGCCTTTGCCTCAGTCTTTGTGGTCCGGGAGGCCATTCTCATCTCCTCCGAGCCTTTTCCCTTGGTCATTGGAAAAGGAAGATGTCGGCCAGCATCCGTGACCCTGTTGGACTTGCTGATTTAAGTCTCCTGGCTAGCAGCTGGGACCAGCTCTGCAGAGGCTGCCTCCTGATATCTGTTATTTCCAGTGTCTCGTTCCGTCCAGTTTTCTGGAGCTCTCCAGCGAGGACAGGCAACATTCTGGGCCACTGTTGAGTGGGATGAGCCGGCGACCGCCCGGCGTGAGTAAACTGAGACTGCCAATCCCTCCTATTTTGACCATTCCTCCAGGGACTCGGGATGTAGAGAGAGTTGTCCCCTGGTTAAGGCAGGAAAGGATTCATCTCCTGCCCTACCCTTGGTACTTTCTGAGTTTGAGGGGACCCACACACAGCACCTCCACACTTGTGGCACCTTTGAATAATTCAAGTCTGGTTCTTTCTTGGAGAGGGCCAAAGACTGATTAAATTAAACTCGTTAGTGGACTCAAATGTCTGTTTGTTAATCTAGTGAGATGCTTTGCATGGAGCAAAGTTCTGGGACAAGGTACTTGTCTCCCCAATGCCCCCCACAACCCCACACCTCATAACCTCAGTGTAAAGGCTGCCTGGACAAAGGCCAAGGACAGTCTGCCCTGGGAAGAAGCTGCTGGACAAGTGTAAAGCATTTTAGTTTTTCTTAAATCTCTGAAGCAAGAAAAGTACTATCTTATGTCCTAACTGACCTTCACCTCTGAGACTCCACACCATACCTACAGAAGTGCCCCTTCCACCTTTAACAAGCTGGTAGCTATCTTGCCCTTAGCACAGGATTTCACTTTTTACTTTGCATTTGAAATATTTTGGATATTTCAGGCAAGTTCCTGGATTTAGTGCTTGCAGAGTACACAGAGACTCCATCTTGCACTACCACAATGAGTCAATTCCCTAGAGACAGCCAAAGGTTGCTGGTTCCAGTCTTACACATTGGGGTGCTCAACAACAGTCTGTTTGCCTTTTAAAAATGTGTACTTTGTCTCCCCACTTTTTTTTTAAAACTTTATTTATTTATTTATTTATTTGCCTGGAACTGGAACTACAGACAGTTGTTAGCTGCCATGTGGGTGCTGGGAATCGAACCCGGGTCCTCTGGAAGAGCAGACGGTGCTCTTAACCACTGAGCCATCTCTCCAGCCCCCCCCAACTTGTTTTTGTATAGTGTTCTCTTTTCAAACTGTCTTTCAAAACTGATGTTTGTGGTATTGTTATTTCTGCTTTTCCCACCCTAGTGTCCCCCCACTTTCCCATGGCTGTGCCTTGATCACCTGAGCCTGTGAACCTCTGTCAGCTGTTTCATTTGCCCTGATTCCCCACTTCAGTTCTTAGCTTTGGGGAGCAATTTCTCCCTTCCAGGTAAAGTTGTACCCTGTCTGTGCTCTTTGTACCTTATTTTATATTTGTGCTCATTGGATGTCTACACTCATAGCCACTTTTTTATTTGGCCATTTAAAACCCCTTAGTTTTGTTATTTTCTTCTTTCTGGGTTTTTTCTGGTTGTGTCCATTGGAAGAGTTAAGGTGTACCAACTTGATATCAGATTCTCCACAACATACTCAGGAGTGTGTCTGCTGCAGTGAATGCTTCTGGTGAAGAATGTAGTATCTTTTTTTTAAGACAGCATTGCACTATAGCCCAGGCTGACCTGCAAGTCACTGTGTAGCACAGGTTGGCCTTGAATTCTCTAAATCTTCCTGCCTCAGTTTACCATGTGCTAAGATTACTGGCATGAGCCACTAACCCAGGTCCATCAATGCTTGATTTGTATCTAATACCTCAGATTTCCAATGTAATTGAAAATTCCTGCTGTTCTAACAACTCCCAAGATTTAGTGTGTTTTGGCATAAATGACTTCCTTTAATGACTTGATTTCATAAGTAGGAATCAGAGTTTCATCTACCTGTGAAATGATCCTGCTAGGGCTTTTTGTTTTGTTTTGAACTTCCTTAGCCTTTATACATAGTTTTTGTCTTTGTGATTGAGTCTCCTGGAGCCTGGGCTGTCCTTGAACTTATGATCCCCCTGCCTCCACTTCTCTTCACTGCTAGAATTACAGGTGTGTACCACTATACTGAAAAGCAATTTTTGAAGTCAGTCAGATCTTTGTTTTAAAGAACATATTTGATAGACCTCTTGCTCAAACACCTCAAGGTATTAAAGGAGCCACCAAAGCCCCTGAACAGTCACCACGACTTTCTTGCAGAATTCAGAATGAAAGTGTGTACTTACATCTCCCTTTGCTGACTGAGTACCCCTTCTTTTTAGGAAAACCCAAAGTAGTAAGAAATAAAAATTAAAAAAAAAAAATCTTGACTGAGTTGACTACTGAAACCTCAACAAAAGTTTTCTGCTTGACTTGTGTTCTGCCTTAACCCCAAGGCCGCATATGATAATATGACAGTTATCGAAAGTTGAGCTTTGGGCCTGGGGAGCCTGTTAAAATTTTGTGGAGACAGGGGAGATATATATGCCATATATATGCCACAAAGCTGTGCCCTGGAGAAGTGACGAAATTACCCATTGTCTAAGCTCTCTATAAACAAACTGGCCATCATTCAGCCTAAATATAGTGTAAGTCTCTCTCTTTAACCTGGGTTTTCAGCAATGTCAGAGAATCTTAAAGAACCAGGCAGGTGAGAAATCAGGGCAGCCAAGAGTATCCAGAATGTCCAGATGAAGCAGATGAGCAGTTTTTATTTTATTTTCTCTTTTACTTTGTCTCTTTCAGAGTCTCTTATAACAAAGAAAACTTTATAATTAGGAAAAAAACTATATTGAAAAGAATTTTAAAAGCTTTATATCCTCCTTATATGTATGACTTTACTTTTTCAACTGATCTGTGTGTTAAAAGGCCAATCTAAAGAATTTGTTGTATGTAATTGATCAAATGTATTTGCCTGGCTGAAATTTTAATTCAAATCAAGCCAAGCTTCAAATCTACTAAATATTGTGCTAATCCCTCAGGTGCTTAGGGTAGTTTCTTGGTTTACCTTCCTTTTATTTATTTATTTATTTATTTATTTTTAAAAAAAACTTTATTTGCCTTGGTGTTTGCCTGGAACTGGAACTACAGACAGTTGTTAGCTGCCATGTGGGTGCTGGGAATCGAACCCGGGTCCTCTGGAAGAGCAGATGGTGCTCTTAACTGCTGAGCCAACTCTCCAGCCCCTTCCTTTTATTTTTTAAAGACAGTATCAGTATACAGCCCAGCCCAGGCTGCTTTGAACTTGTTGTTCTGCCTCAGCCTTGAAAGTGCTGAATTTACAAGTGTGTATTACTAGACCTTGAGAATGTGGTTCTTCCTGACTGCTGTTTCATGAAAATACACACCCAGTTCCTCTACACCCCACATCAGATGGTTTGGATTCCTAAAACAGGCCCTTTTACCTCTTCTTTTGTGTAATTTAAAAATGAAATTTGGTCTCTGAACTCAGATTTTACCAAAGCATTAGAATTTGAAATCTTGCCTATACTGAGCAGTTTGGCCTTTTTTTCCCCCCCTGCCAAGGAAATTGAAGCTTCGTAATTTATGAGTGGAGCAAATCCCTGCCCTATGTCTTTCCTCAACAAAGAGACTGAATACTGAAACAGTTCACGGTGACCGTATTTTAAATTGATACCCTTGCATACGAGATAGTAGTTCTGAGGATCTCAGTCTGCTGTTCTATTTGGAAAAAATTACTTTAAATTTTATACACTTTTGCTGGGCATAGTGGCGCATGCCTTTAATCCCAGCACATGGGAGACACAACTGGCAGATCTCTTAGAGTTTGATGGCACCCTGGTCTACATAGTGAGGTCTAGAATAGCAAGGACTATGTAGAGAAACCCTGTCTCCAACAAAAACAACAATTTTTTAAGGTACTTTTGAATCTATCCTGGAACTATCCCACATATAGAAAACTGGGTTTGAGATTGAACAAATGAAGCGTATTGTACATACATTTTAAGAGTTTTAGAAATGTCTGTACAGAGGGTGCATTTTTATTGAAATGTACTAAGAATTGGTTGACCCTTTTACTGAAAAGCTAGGGGATATTTGGTGGGCTTAGCTGTAGATCCTGTCTTCCTGTTTAAGGTGAGGTTTTACCAGTTACAGAAGGTTCTGCCTAGGATCATGTCCAACCTCTTATAATCATGTTGTAAGTCCCCACGAACAACCCTGTGGTTATTTCATACAGTGTAGAACAGTCACAGCTCTATCTCCAGGTTCCAAGTATGCTATTCTATCATGCCACCAATTCCATCTTGCTTCAGTGTAGTTGCAAAGGGACAAGTGGACACTATATATGTGCCTATCTGTTGCAAATGTGTAGCTATATGAGATCTGCTCCAGAGCTCTGATGCCTGCCTAGGACCTCCCACACAACTGGTGGAAGGTGAGAGCCTGTCTATCATGGGCTAAATAAAATAAATGCCCAAAGATGGTAAAAACTGCAGTGGAGCAGGACAGGATCCAATTTGGGGACAAGGCCAAGCTATGGAAGAGAGCTTGAAAGATACAGGATTTCAGCATGACACTGAGAAGGCTGGGGAGCTTCCTGAGCGGGAGCAGAAAAAATGGGGAACACGGAGATGTCTGGAGTTGGATTATGGGTAACATTCAGAAGTGGGATACACTTAGGGCTTGGACTATGCATGAAAAGTTTGTCTTGGCAAAAAATTTAACTTTAAGATGGAACATACTGCTCCCATCAACTGGATTTAGTTTCATTGCTCCTGACAACTCTTCTGGATCCATCTAGAAGATCTTTTCAAAACCTAGGATTATAGGTGGACTTTTCTGTTCCACCAGCCAGCTTCCAAATAACCACATGGAAACTTCTTATTCATTACCAAATATCAACCAGTAGCTTAGACTTGTTTCTAACCACCTCTTATAACTTAAATTAACCCATTTTTATTCATTTATGTGCTTCCCCAAGGCTTATGGCTTGTTACCTCATCTATACAACCTGCTTCCTCTGCATCTGGCTGACTTGGCCATTCCATCCTTCTTCATCCCACCGTTCTCTCTGTGTGCCCCCCAATTCTGCCTAGCTATTGGCCATTCAGCTTTCAATTAAACTTATCCGAGTGACAAATCTTCACAGTGTTCAAAAAGATTATTTTATGTTGGGGTGAGCCTGGGTCGGGGTCAGGTATTGGGGTTGCCTCTGTGCTCAGGGCCCTGCTAGTTCTGCTTGGGGGAAGGACGATGGCACAGCCTCTGGGGACAAGTTGAAACAGGCAAGTCTAATTTTATTAAGGAGGTGGAAACCTTAAATACTCCTTTTCCCAGGCCCTCCTCCCAGCCAGGGGAAAGGGCTTTGATTTGCTGGTATTTGCAGCAGGACAGGTCTCTTGCTGGTCTAGGTCACCTTGTATCTAGACTCCAGCCCTTGTCAAAGCCCCTGGCTGAACCAGGAGGAGGCCTAGTTATCACCAGTTTATACTGGTTGAGGCCAGGCTGGTCTCTAGGCCCTTAGAAGCATCTAGGACCCATACATTCTACATATCCACTTTTTTTATTTATGGGACATGCTCAGTGGAAGCCAGATGATTTCCCCTGACCTTGTTGACCCCACCTCAAGAGAGCTAGGCATATTGGACTGCGCCTGTCTTACGATGGCCTGACAAACAAGCTGTTACCCTTCTCTGGAAAAGTAGCACCATACCTGGAGAGCAGTCCAGGTGGTGGGCTTAGACTTTAGCCTTCTGAGTCTCAGTAAGCCATGCATGCATTACCTCTCTAGGAGGGCTTTCCTCTGGGTGCCTCAGAGCCATTAAAACCTAAAGGGTCTCCTTAGTGGCCGCTCTTTGTTGGTGAATATGCTGTAGGAGACATTTAAACAAGAGAAGAATTGAAAGCATCACTGGCCCAACAATGCATAAGTAAGGATCCAGGAGGGGCCAAACAGTTTAACATTATTGCACACATTAGTTGGGAAATCAGGTTCTAGTATCATGGCTGGCATCCTGGTTACATTTAACCAATGGATTTGTTCCCGAGGCAGGATGGAGTAATTAAGAAACTTATCTGACTAGGTCCCTTTTATATATTGTGTCAGCCCAATATTGTGACATACTGGAGACCTTATAGGAGTGAGACAAATTATCTGGTATCTGGGATCACAAGCTAATAATGACATGTATCTCACCAACGCTAATTCTTCAGCCATGCAATCATTTTGCTGTTATAGTATATATGGCCTGATGGGGATGTTGATTAATGACTTCCTGGGCATGTGATGCCTCAACCGACTGAGCTGCTAGTTGATTCAGCTGTAGCAGCAGTTTGAATCAATGAGACCCTTCCCGCTACTGCCCCTCCCAAGGCTAGAGGTATTGCAGTAATAATTCCAAAATTTTCACATTACTTCTTGAAGTCCTCACTTTATTCTTTTGTTTGTAGTACTGAGGATTGAGTTTGGAATTTTCACAGGCTAAGTGAGGGCTCTGCCACTGAGCTACATCCCTAGCTCTGCTTCTACTTTTTAAGATGCTCTCACCAAGTTACTTGGGCTGGACTCACACTCACTGAGTCCAGTCAGGTCTTGAGGCTTTAATTCTTCTGTCTCAACTTCCCAAGTAGCTGGGATTTCAGGTCTGTGTCACCAAGCTTGGCATTAAAGCCCGTCCCCCCCCTTGCTATTTCTCTTACTTTGGCAACATGGCATGTTTGGAAGGGACACTGCAAAGCAGAGGAGTTTCATCAAAGAACTGTATAAAATAGGCCTACTTTTGGATCATTGTATAATTGCCATCATCTGAGAGCAATATTATTTGTATGAATGAAATGTGTTGCTTGTGAAGCCAAATAATTTTTAGTACATGCTTTGTCACCAATAATAATTATAGCTGATAACACCCCAAATTGGCATGTATTTATTATTTTGCCCCAGCCAATGGTCTTCTAGACTATATCTTAATGTATGTCTGACACCACAAACCAGAGCCACAAGATGATTATTGCACACCATCCTTTGACTAATTTGAGAACGGGTGGAAGGTGCCATTGAGGGGAAGCTCATATTAAAACGCCCACAGCTGGGGGAGGAAAGGTAAGCTTTTGTACTAGCCATTCCACTTGCTACCGTCTGTTGGGCACAAATGGAGGGAAGATGGTTCTGTGGCATCAGAGAAATGCTCTGTGCTCTGGAGATGACCACATTGCACTGCGTTCATGTTCTTATCTCGCTACAGCTTCTTGGGTAGAGTTTGCGTGTTGCTTTCTGCAAGATACGCTTACTGTGTGAGACTGCCTTTGTTGCTGAGATATTACATTTGTTTTCACACTGTGCCTCCATGGAGATGACTTTGCTGTTGTTGATATATCCCCTCCTTGCTTCCGGTCAGAAGGCAGCTCAAACAATAGATTAAATGTGTCCTGAGGAAGCCAACCAGTCACACTGGTAGTGCTGTGTGGCTGATGGGAACATTTTGCAATTTGAACCTGAGATGATTGGGAGGCACTTGACATTCCATGAAACAGTTTGGGAAATCTGACTAGAGTTACCATATCTTGTTGTTACCTGTTGTGGCTAATGCTAGATGCCGGAGGGGTGTGTTAAGTGATTGACTGAAAGGTGTCTGTAATAGAGGATGATACAGTGGAGTTACTGACCATGCCTATGTCGGCTTTTCCAGAAAAACCTTATGAAGTAGGTGGAGTTCAGCTGGGCCTGCAAGTTAAGAGTTGTTTTGTTGTACAGACGAGTGGTAAATGTATGACCAAGGCAGAGGCTTGTTGAGGATTAACTAAGGCCAGCTGTGCAGTGTGTGCTATTAATGAGAGCAGATGCCAGACTATGAGCAGCCATGTGCAAACAATATTGGGACCCGTCATTGGAAGGTTTGAATTAAGAAAACTTCAAGCATGAACCTGAACTTCTGCAGGTTCATTTTGGTTGAATATAGACGTGCACAGCTTAAGGTCAGAGGCTAGGGTCTTTAGGTCATCTCGGGAGAATGTAGGGAGGGAGCAGGTGCAGAGAGGGTTCTGGGAAGGGTGGGATGGCCAGAGAATGCTGGGGTGGAAATAGTGGAGAGGGGTCATTGAGGACGAGAGTTCTAAGGGAAATTAACAGTATCTGGTGGGGCAGAGCAGGCGCATGAAGACTTCTTTTTCCTTAAGTATTCTGGCGTATATTTAAAATACATAAATTATTAAGATAGTTACACAGTAAAATACTTGTATGGTGGGGTAGACAGACGGGTCCATTGTCTCACCTAGTTGCCCATTTCCTTCTCTGTGGTAAGAATAGTTAATAGTTAATCCTCATCAGCAGAAATCCTAAATATAATACACTTTCAGCAAAAAATTTCTAAAACAAAACACTTTGAGCAAAAAATCCAGAGAATGATAAACTAACTATGGCTCTGAGAACGTAGTTCAGGCTTTCGCTTGCTCATCTGCCTGTTGGTGACTTTATGCTTTGACCTGAATCTCACCCCTTTCTGTCTCACCGTCAGCCCTGGTAACCACCGTTTATTCTCCACCTCCATCCATGTGACTTTTAAAAAATGAGATTCTGCATATAAATGAGGCCAGGCAGACTTTTCTCCTGTGTTTTTCTTATCCCACTTCACATTATATCCTCTCAATTCCCATGTGGCAAGTGGCAGAATCACCACTTCTTTTTTTGTAAAGCTGAATAATAGTCAGTAGTATATACACACACATATGCATGGTATATTCAGTGCCATATATACACATGTACGTTAAGAGATATTATAACAGTCCATCTCCTCATCCTTTGACACCTAAGCTGTTTTTATATCTTGTTTAAAATATGGGTGGTGATGTCATCTAAACATTTTTTTAATTTGTTTTATATGTTTGAGTGTTTTTCCTGAAGCTGTCTCTGTTCCACGTGCACGCCTTGTGCCCCAAGAGTCCCTGGGAGGTAGAATTCAAGTTACAGATGGTTGTGAGCCTCCTTCTTCAGCTTCCTACTGCAGTATTTGTTTGTGTGTGTGTGTGTGTGTGTGTGTGTGTACACACGTGTACTAAGTAAGGTATATTTGTAGAGTTCAGAAAACCCCACAGGGTCCGTTCTCTTCTTTAACCATGTGGGTCGAATGCAGGTTCCCAGGCTTGGTGGCAGGCCCCTTTACCTACTAAGTGCGCCCCCACCCCCAATGGTGTTATATTATAGAACAAGTATATTGATTTCACCTATGCTGAGTATGTCCAAAAGCTTAAAAAAGTATGTGTTTCTAAACTATTTTAAGCTTACAAAATAGTAGGTTTATCTGTCACTTTGGTTAAACCTTTTCTATCCCTTCTGAATTCTGCTACTGTAGATGTGAGTGGGAGACTCCAGATCTGAAAATGAGGTGCAGGGTGACCAGCCATCAAGTTAATCCAGGGCAGAATATTTCCTGTGATATAGAAATTTTGTTACAAAACTGAGAAAGTTGTGGGCATACCTGGCCCACTTGCCTATGTGAGATGTTATGGGGTGATGGCTGGAGGCAAAAGGTGAGGAAATTTAAGACCCTGGCTAAGAATTTGGTTTCAGATCCTGTACAGAGAAAAAGAAGTGAGATCATTTCCTAGTACTGTCATATGTAACCCATTCATTCATCCTTTGCATACTGAGTTCTGACCATGACTCACTGATGTCTAAATAGTATTTGACCACCAGGCTGCCTGTCCCAATCTAGGTGAAGTGGCTCACGGAGCCCCAGGACCTTCTGCCAGAGGCTCATCCTAGCTCTTCCTCTGCCCTTTCAGAAGTTGTTTTGGAAATACTGATGATGGTGCTGTCCCATTGCGTTGCCTGGAGTGATGCTGTCTCAGACCTCGGCCCTTTTCTGGGCTTATGTGGCTCTTTTAAGCAGTGACTGCATGGTCTCATGACTTCCTCCAGAAATGAAACTGAGCTTGGTTTGAGGTTTTCAGTCCTCTGGTTGCCAAGGTTAGAGATAGTGTGTACTAGGTAGGAAAATATGTAGGTGTGCAAAGGAAGAGGACAATGTGAATTAAAGGGGAATTCCTTAAGAATCTAGGAAAGGCCCAGTTTCCAGTTCCGTCTGCCCATAGAAGCTGTGTGCTTTGAAACAAGGGTGGGGTTAAGTAATGGGATGTTGATCAATCAGGACTGGGTAGTTGAAAAACAGGGAGCAATCTGAGCTTGGATAACCCAGTGCCTCTCAGGAGTGAGGAGAAAGCACTTATGTCTGTGGGAGACATAAGTGGAGTTCTGGCTGGAGCCCCAAAGGTGGGCTTGGCTGCTGGTGGCTGTGAGTTGAGTCTTTATTTAGAGTTTAAAAGATTTTGGTCTGGAATGTGGCTCCATGGGTAGAGTGTTTGCCTAGCATGCATGAAGCCCTGGGTTCAGTCACCAGCACTGCTTGGTGGTGGGCTTAATGGCACACTTGGGAGGAAGAGGCAAGTGGATCTCTGAGAGTTGGAGGCTAGCCTGGTCTATGTAGTGACATCTAGGAAGGAACTAAGTAGTCTCAAAACAATCAAGCAAACAAGAAAACAACTGCAACAAAACTCCCACCAAAACAAATAAAACAAAAATGCCAGGTGTAGTGGTGTGACCCCGAAATCCTAGTACTTGGGAGGTTCGAGGACATCCTTTACAAAATAGCACATTCAAGGTGAACCTGGGCTACATGAGGCTCTTGTTCCAAAAGAAATAAAAAAAACTCCTATAGCTACCCCAAAGCCCTACCATTTGAATTAGTAAAATCTGTCCTGTCCTTTGGATAACTTTGGGAAGTTATCCAAAAAGCTTTAGACATTCTTGTTCTAGGTCTCTCCATCTACATATACACAAAGGAAGTTCTGAAAGCATTTTAAGTGGTGGGAACTAAGTTTCTCCAGGTCCTCTGGAAGGTCAGTCAGTGCTCTTAACCTCTGAGCCATCTCTCCAGCCCCAGGAGCTAATATTTTTATTATACTGAATCTTCTTACTCATGAATAAAGTATGGCTCTCTACTTATCTGGGTCTTTAGTAATGTCTTTTTAATAATTCATATTTTGTTCCATTAAGGTCTTATATAGCTTTTGTTTGAGTCATTCCTACATGTTATCTGTGTGATGTGATAATAGATGGTAACCTTTAAATGATTAGCACTGTAGTTTTTAAACCGCTTTCTGTTTGACTCACCATATTTTTTCCTGATTTTTTACATCAGCTATGTATTTTAGCAGGTTATTTGGGTGTTGGAAACTGAAATTTTAGGAGGTTTCTTGGACTCCGTGCTGTGGTCATGAGGGGTTTCATCATTCTTGATCTCAGGGAGATAGGAGATTGTGGGATGTTTAACAGCAACCTAACGTCCGTCCACCAGATCTCAGAGCTAAGGTCAGGGGATGATGACCAAAAGCAGACATCATTACATGATCCTTCAGGAACAAACTTGCTGCGCATGAGCTATTGAGCTGGCCCCTGTATCTGCAGAAAAGCCCCTTATCACCTTAAAACTCACATAAACTTTCAGATGCAGGTCTCGAGGATATGAATCCTGTTTGTTTTGTCTATTGTTGTGTTTTAATTTTTAGAATGTTTATTTACTTTTATGTGTAAAGTGTTTTGCCTTGCATGTTGGTATATGCACCACATGCATGCAGTACCCAAGGAAGCCAGCAGAGGCACCAGATCCCTTGAGAACTGGAGTTATGGAAATTGCCCTGTGAGAGCCAGATCCCAGCTTCTGCCAGAGGAACAAATGTTCTTTGCTACAGAGCTGTCCCTGCAGCCAAAGACTGTGATTTGCTTATGCTAACTGATACCTGAGTGTCCCTTCAGCAGAAGACCATTTCTTCTCTAGCTGGATATGACGGCACCGATCTATAATCACACCACTCCAGAGGCTGATACAGGAGGATTGCCATGAGTTTGAGGCTAACCTGAGCTTTTATAGTGAGTTTCAGGCTAGCCTGTGTCACACAGCAAGGTCCTGTTTACAAAAAAAAGGGAAGAAATCTTCTCATAAGGGAAGGAATTCTTTTGTGGGGTTTTGCGTTTGCTTCTCAAGGCCTTGTTGACTTCCTTAGTCTTGGGGAATTTTTTTTATGATAATTTCTTGGCCTGAGCTTAACAGAAAAAACTCAATGAAATAGTGATTTATGTAGATTATAGTTTCACCTCTTATTTCTCTGCCTTTCTCTATCAAGTGCCCAATACTCACAGCCTTAAGAACTGCCCACACTGAACCTCAGCTGCTTCCAAGCATGGAGATTTGCTGCATCTCAGTGGCCTGGCTCTGCATGGGAATCTGTATTTTCCTTCCAATATTTTCTCACCCTACCAGCTGCTTCCCCTGAGTAATTGGGGTTTGGCTGCCAAGCAGTCCTCCCTCAGCACTGAGGGAGCTAGCATAGTGGTGCTCTTGCAAGGGAGCGTCCATGACTTGCAGAAGGCACTGTGGGCCTGAAGGTGGGAGAAGATGGCCTGAGCAGGCAAATAACTGCTCTGTCAACTCTGACCACATTGTTTCGTTTGCAGTGAACCACACAAGTTAGGTGACTGCCTCTGCAGAAAGAATCAAACAGTTCCTTTCTCTTGGCTTTGTTCTGTTCTTTTTCAAGTATGTCTGGAGAATTCAGTGTTGTAAAAGATTTTTTGATTTTGTATGGGCTAGTGTCTGACTGGCTTGGCCTGTCCGCGACCACTCCCCCCCCCACAATGACTTAGACGTTTATATTAGGACCACCCCCCACAATGACTTAGACGTTTATATTAGTTTTATTTTGTTTGGCTTATGTTTTAGTTGTATTGTTAGTTTTTAATTTTAATTTAATTTATTTTGTTATGTGGCTTGTGGTTTACTTATAGTTATATATATATATGTGTGTGTATATATATATATATATATATATATATATATAGATGGTTGGATGGAGTTTGTTTGACTTTGTTGTTTTTTGTTTTTGTTTTTTTTTTTATCTGAACCTCAATTTCCCTGCCTACCTACAGTACCCTGCTATGGCCAAAACAGTTCTTTTATTTATAGAATGATATTTACTGTATACAGACCAACATTCCTACTATAATTTGGATTTTTCTTGCTCTTATTTTTAATAATCTCTTATCTTACTTTTCCCTTATTTATTTCTTTTTATACACATAAATATTTTAGAGGTTAATACATAATAGCATCTAATAAGAACATTACAGCTTCTCGTGAATAGATAGAAAAAGAGCTTGGCAATCTTGTCACAGAAACTGGCAGTTAAGTTAGAATGTTGTCCTGGGGATGGTATACAGGCTTTTGACATCTGAGACTCAAAAAATTAGTCATTCAGACCTGCTTGGTTTTTTTTTTTTTTTCTAAGTATTCCAAGCACTTCTTTTTCTTTTTTTTTTTTTTTTTTTTCAAGCACTTCTTTTTCTATGTTGAGTGGTGATTTTAGTAAATTCCATTCCTTTTGTTATAAATAGTCCTATTTAAGTTTGGATAAGTGGGTGTTAAGATTGGCATAGCCATACCAATCTTAGATAAATACCATTATACAAAATCATCTAAGAGTCGGATTATGTTTCCATTTTTTTCCTTTGAGATCAGAGAGGTTTTTTTGTCATTTGTTTTGTTTTGTTTTTTGCTCAGAGACAAGGTCTCATGTATAAGGGCAGGCGAGATGGCCCAGTGGTAAAGGCGCTTGCTGCCAAGTGCGATGGCCTGAGTTTGATCCCTGGACCCACATAATAGGAAAAAACACACTCCTGAAAGTTGTCCTCCGACCTCCAGCTGCGTGTGGAATGCCCACAAACCCCTTCCCTGCATACATAATAAATAAATAAATAAATAAATAAATAAATAAATAAATAAATAAATATATTTTTTAAAAGTTAAAAACCAAAAGAACAGACAATGATTATCATTTATAGCCTAAATTTGAAAACTGCTCAATTCTGATGGAAGAAGTGGACAGTACACAATTGTGTCCTGAGCTGGGTGTCTCAGCAGATCTCACTCAGAAGTGTGGTCCTCCTAAATCTTCCATCCACTTCCCCTGATGCCATTGAGAATTCTGATGGCCATTGCTGCCATGGAGCACTATACTGAGGGTTGGGGGGACCTGGCACATTCCTGGGGCTCACAGGCCAAGGACCTGTTAAAACTCCAAATCCCTTTGGCCAGCCTGGCTGGAGGGTCCTGTGGACATTCATCCTGGTGAGCGAGGATGGAGGCTGTGAGTGAGGGGTAGAACAATTGCAGAACCCGGAACGGGGTTGGGGAAAGGACAGAAACTGTTCCTGAGGCTCCTTGGCCCTTGGCCAAAAGCAGCTTTGTTCAGCATGTCTGGGTGGGACCAAGGAGTGGATGTGGGTGGTGACTCCTATGACCAGTTTCTCAAGTCGGCAGCTTAGTCACTGGACTTTTCCTCTCGCCCCAGCTCTCTCGTAACTTACTCATTAGTTCCCTGCTGTGATTTCCCCCTTACCCTGTTTTACATTCTGATTAAACCATGTGGGATTTTTTGGAAATAATTTTGTCTTTGATTTCATTTTCTCGAATGTCTGGGTTCTCTTTTGTGTCTCTTGGCTTTTGGCTCAGTCTTTGGCTCTGTCTACTGAGGGTCTAGTTCTGTTGACTTAAAAGGGTGAATTGAATCCACTGGCTTACAGAGACCAATAAGAAAGGGAGAGCCTGTGCTTAGTCCAAAGTTCTGATAAGAGGAATAAAGGTGTTCTCTCCCACAGACCGCCTCAATCGCACGAACTCTGAAAGAAATGAAGAAAGCCCTCCAAAATGAAGTGGATATCTCCTGGTGCTCGAAGCTCTGCTGAGGGGATGGAAGCTGGCTGATGATTTCTGGAACATGGCGATGTGCCCGGTGTCTGCCAAGGTCATCCACCAGGTGGAAGAGTCCCTGGATGAAGATGAGAAGGAAATGATGCTTTTCTTATGTAGAGATGTGGCTGAGAACCTGGCCCCATCTAACATCCGGGACCTCCTGGGCAGCTTAAGTGAGAGAGGCCAGCTCTCTGTTGCTACCTTGGCTGAACTGCTTTACAGAGTGAGGCGCTTTGACCTGCTCAAGAGGATCTTGAAGATGGACAAAGCAGCCGTGGAGGCCTACCTGTGCCGAAACCCCCACCTTGTTTCTGATTATAGGTAACTCGTGAGCTCTGAACCAGGCTGTACTGCAGGGAGGGAGCCGGGTGGTCTAGACAGTGAGGGTAGTGAGAAAAGCCTCATCACTTCACTTCTTCTGAGCAAACTGCCTGCGATACCACTTTATGGGGTGGAACTCTCTGGATTCTGTTTGTTTTGTATTTTTGGGAAGTCCATTATAGCTCAGGTTAGCTTGGAACTTATGGTGTAGCCCAGGCTGGGCCTCTAGTTTATAGCAATCCTGTCTCAGGTGTGGGATTACAACTTGTTTGAATTTATAAGACATTGGTTGCTTATGGGTAAGCAACTGGGTAAAAGCTTGTAATGGAGGTAGAAAGGACAGATAGCCTGTGCATGCCTGAAGGACAGATTAAAAAGAAAGAAAGAAAAAAGAAACAGCATGGAGCCACTCTTTCTTGCCAGTTCCTGATTGTGTGGGAGCTGCGGAGCTTTGGAAAATTCTGGTACTGAGAAAGGAAGCAAGTGTAACTTTTCTATCTCTATAGAGCTGTGGCCCTTTCTAAGTCTCTGACCTTCTTCCACCGCCAGCCAAGGATGTGCAGCAGGGTGGGTCCCTTCCTGTAGTCCCGCCTTCTGGCTCCAAGGAGCCCAAATTGGACCTTCTTCTGGTTAAAGCTGGACCAACCATCAAAGTCCCTTAAATCCGAGAGACTCAGAGCCGTCCCTTCCCCCCATGTGGGAGCCACCAGAAAGACTGAGTTTTCTGAGGCAAGAAAGACCTGGTTTCTTTAAGTGGCTTCCTGTTCCTGCAGGCCCTGGTTCTGTAGGTTGTGTAATATGTGTTTGGGGATGTGATGCCTATTATGAAAACTACCGAAAAGAGCTGAAGGCAGCATGGGCTTTGGAAAGTGTTGGAGCTGGGGCTGGAAGGATTGTGTTAAACCTCACATATAGCAGTTACAACCCACACAGGCTGAGCCAGTTACTAACTTTACAAAGTAAAGAATAATATATAACTCAGCTAGCTGTGCCTGGTCACGGAGACCTGCAGTCCCAACCACTCAGGAGACTGAGGCAGGAAGATTATGAGTTCAAGGCTAACCTGAGTAACTTAATAAAAGCTGTCTACAAAGGCAGAGGGCCTGTATGGAGCTGGTGCTCAGTGGCAGGCACTCGCTTAGTGTATAAGGCTCTAGTTCAATCCCAGCACCACAGACAGCAGCAGTGGGCTTCCTAAGTTTACAAGTCTTTCTAGATAGAATACCAAGTGGCTTTCTATGGGAGATGCGTGAGGTTATTTTTATTCTTTTCACCCATTAAACCATCACCTGATGTCAGTGATCTCACACATTTGAGGACATTGACCGGGTCTCGGGGACTGGGTTCAGGTGAGGTAAACTGGCAATTGAGGTGGCTCAGCTGACCCATTCACTCATCTACTCAGCAGGCTTCAGTCCTAGCTCAGCTCAGGGCAAACAGAGTCCCTAAGGATATGAGAGTTTACCTGGGGATGCGGCTTTCTACACAGGAGTCCTGCCAAAGTGTGGTGGCTTCTTCAGCAGAGCAGAGGGGCTTTCCAGATTAAATATCTGTGGCCAGATGTCTTTTACTCTTCAAATTCAAATGAGAGCCAAGATGTTGGAGATACTTCTCTGCTTTAGAAACCTGAGATTCAAAGTATATTTTTATAGAACAATCTCATCTGGAGCTTGTCAAAGAGAGGACAAGGCCACTCTGAATTCTGTCGTCCCTGTTACTCATTTGTTTCATTTCACTATTACTTCTGGGGACCTAGGGGTTTTTTTCAGGGAAATCTATTTGGTCAGAGAGCTGTTACTTAGAAAGGGAAGTATTGTGTTCTACTGCAAAGGAAGGAAACAGGTGCACACCTGTAATTCCAGCACCCAGGAGGCTGAGACTGGAGGGTGGGGGCAGTGTGAGGGTAGTCTATGCAGGGAATGTTGAGATAGATAATCAGGGCTGCACAGCAAAAGTCTGTCTCTAAAAACCAAACCAAACCCACAAACCGAGAAAGGTGAGTTTTCATTTTGAATTTTCTTATAGTTTCTTGGGGGAATATCAGGGCTTTCTGTTTTATAGAGTTGGGGCATATTCCACAGGACAAGAATTAGTCTTGTTGTTGGCCTCAGTGAGGTGTAGGCTCTTGGATTCTTGTCTTGGTTTGCTAAAGAAACTTTTGGGATTTACAGGGTGCTGATGATGGAGATTGGAGAGAATTTGGATAAATCTGATGTGTCTTCGTTAATTTTTCTTACAAGAGATTACACAGGCCGAGGCAAGGTGACCAAGGACAAGGTGAGTTGTCTTTTCTTGGTGCTTGTTCCAAAGAGCTGTCAAAGTAGAGCCTGCTCCCCGTGGTATAGAGACAGAGAAGTGGGCGCTGCCATGGTCCCAGGAGCTAGGCATCTCAGATGCTTTCTCTATAATACTGGTAGCAAGAAAAGGGGTTTTTAACTGAGAAGAAAATAGGTTGGTACTATCTCCTCCTGTGGCCTTGGGCATCCCCTTTATGCTTAAATTTGGTCCTGATTTCTAGGAAAGTTACAGGCCTGGCTTCTATGTCCACTCTCTGATTTGACAGTTCTCTTCTGGGCGAGGGCATCCTGTCTGCTTGTGTGGAGTAGACTCGAGGGCTGGCTGGCCCATTGCTACTTGACTTCCCTCAATGGTCTTGGGGCTGGCTTAGGGGCAGTGTGGGGAGGTGGTAATCCTTGTGACCCATCTCTCTGAGAAGTGGCTAATGTGGATATTAGGATGGACATGTGGTGAGTGTTTTAGAGTTGCTGAGCTTGCTAGAAGTAGTTGAATTTCTGGTATGGTTAGCCTAAGGATGCACCAAAAAAAATCTTCATCTCTAGGAATGACAATAAGTCTTCCAAGTGGCTGCCCTGCCTCTAAGAATTCCTCAGGATTCTTGATTATAGGAATATAGGAGAACAGCGTATTCTCACATCAAATGGAGAATAGGGGAGAAAATGAAAGCAGGAGTGTTTTGGGGGGTTTCCCAAATCAACTTCTTCCACTTATATGTAATTAATTATGCTTTTTGTCTTTGTAAAATAATGATTAACAGTTAAGTAGCCAAGTGGTAACCATGAGCAAAATAGAATTCAAAGCAGTGCTTGCTTTGAAATCTAGTTCTTTACCCATTCTGATGTTTCAGGTTGAATGAGTAGGAGAGCCCTACCCTGTCTTGAGTCAAAATGATCTATAATGTCTTACATCAATAAAAAAGTTTTAAAACTTTCAAATGGCATTATGAGAATTTCCCATTTCAGTCTTTTCCTCAGCTACAATTCCCCCGCCCCCCAGCCCTTATAGTGTGTGGTATTGGGGATCAAGGCCAGGGTATCATGCATGCTAGGGCTAGGGTTAGGGCTAGAATAGGCTACAGCTCTTGGACTCAAATTCAGGAGGATGATTTGTTCTGAGCAAAGCTGTCTGGACTGGGATTGGGATCATCAGGGGTCACTGAAAGGTCTCACCGTGTCACCTTTCCCTGTTGTTATGAGCAGATGGCCCAGCGTTTGTACTGGGACTTGTTAACTCCACTTACATGTGTTTCTTGTCTGTGCTTCTCTTAGAGTTTCTTGGATCTGGTGATTGAGCTGGAGAAACTGAATCTGATTGCTTCAGATCAACTGAATTTATTAGAAAAATGCCTGAAAAACATCCACAGAATAGATCTGAGGACAAAAATCCAGAAGTATACACAGTCTGGTAAGAACTTTTGGCTTCTCAATTGTCTTCAGTACTTTTTGCTGTGCACAGTAGGACTGGTTGGATCTATGGCTGAAACAGAACCCAAGCATCCCAGCCCCCTGTAGCCTATGGCAAGAGATCACAGCTTTATAGTCTTCATATCCTGATATCCCAACCTCCCTGGCAGAACTCCCTCCAAAAATTTCCACTAAGAAGCTTTTAACATTTTAGTCTTTAAAGAAGTCTGTACCTCTGGTTTTAAAGGGCAGTGAATATTCAGGACTTTGATTATAGAATGAACCATGTTGCCTGGCTCCGTGTTGAACTTTATGATCACATCCAGCTCTGGGTGATGTCACTAGCTCTGACTGCTGTCCTTCATGTGTGCTGTGTTTCACCTAACCTCATGGAAAAGCTCACTTTTGATATTTTTGTTTTTGTTTTTTCTTTAATAAAAGGGGTCAGCCTTCTCCCTTATACCATCACTATAGGGTCATAGCATAAAGGTCATGTCTGAGACTTGCTTATATAGAGAGCAATCTGCCCTCATTTTGAATAACAATAAAAAATAGGAATAGCACTTAATTTTTTACAATTTAGAAGTATGCTTATTTATTTATTTAGTGTGTGTTTGGGGTGTGTGTGTGTGTCTACATTTCTTTTCTTCTACCATGTGGGTCCCAGGGATTGAAATTAGGTTGTCAAACTTGGTGGCAAATGCTTTTACTCACTGAGTCAACTCAGCTGCCTCTTAGTCATTCTTCCTGATGAGCAGAAGTCATCTGAACTGATGCTTTGAATTCAGATGGTTCAGGTTTAAGATATTTTGAAAGATGATGCTTCACTGAGACAGAAGCATTGTTGGAGGCTCATTTGATAATTTATTAATCTTAGCCCCCCCCTCTGTCTTTATAGGCCAAGGAGCAGGATCAAATAATATGAATTCTCTCCAGGCTTCTCTCCCAAACTTGAGCATCAAGGAGCCTTCATATAACTCAAGGGTGAGTCTGGAACCAGTATGCGGACTGCAAGCCTGAACCAGTTTCAGAGATGTAATAAAAGTATACCTCTCATTTCATGTGTTGCAATAGATGGACACATTGTGATAGACATGCATTTTATTTAGAATGTGTGTAACTTCTTATGATTATAAACCTTAAAAGTGTTCAGCTGATGGGTGATGATGGTGCATGCCTTTATTCCCAGAACTTGGGAGGCAGTGGCAGGCGGATCTCTGTGAGTTCATTGCTATTCTGGTCTACAGAGCAAGTTCCAGGGCAGCCAGAGCTACACAGAGAAATCCTGTCTCAAAAAACAAAAAAGGAAGAAAAGTATTTAGTAATATATTTGGAGAGTTTAAGAAATATGTAACAAGAAAATAACTTGTCATGTGTCTGTTACCTAGGTATGACTACTATTAATATTTTTGGATGCTTTCTTTTAGTCTCTTCCTATGTATATTAGCAAATATGTCTATTTATACAGCTGGATTTTTTCATTCTTTGTTTCTTTAAAGATTCACTATTAAAATGAAAATAAATAGGATGTACCTATAGAAAGAAAAACTTAAAATGTCTCCAAAGAGATTTTAAAATTGTGGTTTTTTCCTACCTCATAATACTCACGTCCCAGTTTCTTTCTGTTAAGGCAACTATTCTTGACCATGCAGAGATAGTCTACATACATACAGAATACAAGGGGTTGCATACCATGTCACTCTTCTGAACAGAGAATTCTTAGACATGTACTATGTGGTTCATTTGAGATCTCATTCTGTAACTCAGCCTTGTCTGGAATCTAATATATAGCTCAGGTGGGCCTGAAACTTGAATCAGCTTCCTAAGTGCCAACATTCTAGGTATGTCCTGCCAGGAGGGTTTATGGCTTCCATTTTCTACATACACCAAAATGTATTTAGTTCTTTCTTGCCGATGTATAGATTTGTTCTTTTGTTCGTTACTAGAAACAATGCAACAAAATAAACGTCCTGATTCTTACCTCTTTGTGCATTTTCTTTAAAAAAATTTACTTTTAATTTTTTATGTGTATGCATGTATGCCTGTATAAGTTTTTGTACATCATGTGTGTTCAAGAACCCTTTGAGGTCAGAAGAGGGCATCAGACCCTCTAGAACTAGAGCTACAGACAGTGGTTGAGCCACTATGTGAGTGCTGGGAACTGAACCCAGGTCCTCTGAAAGAGCAGCCAACATTCTTAACCTCCTAGTCACCTCTCCAGTCCTCCTCTTGCCTTTTTACCGAGTGTCTTAATAATTTAAAAATTAGCATACTTTTTTTTTGTTTTTTTATTGAATAATGAAACAATAGATTCCTTTTCCTAGTTAATGCCACATGGTCGTTTATGATTGTGTTCTGAAGAACACAGGTCACCTTGTGCTTGTTTACTGGTTAATCTTTTATTATGAGAAGGATATAAACCTAACCCCACTTAAAGTTATGTGGATTTTGAGATGAACACTTAAGAGTTTAGTTTTGTGGTTGAATTATAAATACTTCTATAAATGTGTATTATGAAAACATTCCTCCTCCTATTTTGTAAACTTTCCTGGAGAATACAAACAATAGGAGGTACCACTGAGCAACAAACTTGCAAAGCTAAATGGCTGTTAAGGATTGTACTGCCCCACCCACTCACTGAGCAAAACAAGGACACATATGTCTAAAGCACTGTGCCTATGTACATGTACCTTCTGGAGGCCCAGCCAGGCCCAGACTCTGCTCATCCACGGTCTCCTGATATATCTATAAACTACACTCACCTCATGGCTTAGGTACAGCTTTTAATTTGCCCTTCTAGTCTCTGATACTAAGTCACAGACAACCCAGATTTAAGGTTTAGGATCTTCTGAGATCTTTCTCTCACTACCTATTTATTTTCATTGATTCATTTATTTTTGATTTTTCAACACAAGGTTTCTCTGTGTAACAGTCCTAGCTATCCTGAAACTTGATTTGTAAACCAGGCTGGCCTCAAACTCAAGAGATCTACCTGCCTCTGTCTCCCAGGTGCTGGGATTAAAAGTGTGCACCAGCACCACCCAGCCCACAACCTGTTTATACTAGCATTCTTAGTTAACATCCTTCTGTATTTTCACTACTGTGTTTCTATTCTGCAAATGCAGCTGAGCATCTTCATTGTCTAAGTGGCCTGCTTAGAATCCAACACGCTTTGTGCTCAATTTCTTCTTATACTTGCTGTATTTAGTGCGTGACTTGATCTCTCATTTAGTATGACATATAACTTTCTCAAGAGATTTAGGAAGTGCATGGCTATGTTTTGATTCATATAAGGCTACAAAAGTGCTTCTTTTAAATCCTGGCTTTGATTAGATCCCTTGCAATAGCATGTAAGAGTAATGTGCACCTGTTTTGTGGCGACAGCAATGGCCAGGCTCTGACTAAGTCAGGATTATTCCTGGCTGGGAGGGAGGCATAGTTTGCATATCTTTCTTCAGTTTACCTACAGATGTACCCTCAGATAAAGCTTAATGGAGAATGAGCTTCTTTTGGAGAGCTAAAGAGGTGAGCTGTTGTTGAAATATGAGTGGTCAGATGGTGACAGGAAGTGATGTCATCTTACCCAGGTTCTGTCACGTGAGAAGAGAGAAAATCAGTTTAGTCGTTCAGGAGTGGTTCATGCAGAATTCTTGATTGTCAAGAATCATGCCCACATATCACTTTTCTTAGAACTTGGAAATTGTTTTTTAAAAAGCCATAATTGGACATATTTTTTTAAAAAAATTATTTAATTAGTAAATCTAATTAATGTAGATTGTACCCAGGGCTTTGAGTACAGATATTTATGAAATGCTTCTGTGCGTGCTCTACTGTGCTGGTGTTTGTGAATATTCAACCATCATAAATACCCTCTTTGGCTAAGGCTAGTGATAGCTTAGCATTTAAGACACAGGCTCTATTCTCCACACCCACATGGTGCCTCCAATTCCAGAGGATCCAATGCCTCTTTTGATCTCGGTGGACACCAGACATATGCATGCATGCAAAACACTCATATACATTTAGAAACCTACCATATATATCGGGTGTTCTTCTAGTCTTAGCCTCACTTCTGCAGATGAAGACAAGAGGTAAAATGACACGTTCAGGGCCCCATAAGGATGAGCTGGCTGAGTCAGGATTCACAGCCAGAGGTGTATGGCCTAAAGCTTACACTTGTGGCCATGCTGTGCTTTGCCCTCATTCAAAGAAATAGACTGAACGTCAGTGCCAGCCCTAGCGTGCTCTCCACTGGGACTGTTCTAGAACCCATGCTGTACCGTATGTAACAACTGACTCAGAGCTGTTCCGGAGCAATCTAGTGTGCAAGTCTGGTATGCTACCTTCATGTTTGCGTTTCTCACTGGGAGAGTTGACTTGATCCTTGACAGTACGGTGTGGAGCATATGGAGTTAACAGTCCCTGCAGTTCATTTTTAGGTAACTGTGAAGGTGATATTTTTATTTTTTCCCCCTGTGTAAAAATATTGAGCTATTTAAAGAGGTGTAACATAGTGAGCTTTTGAAAAAACTAACAGCATGACCTTCTTTTTTATATTTGAAGCTCCAGAATGGGCGAAGTAAAGAACAGAGATTTGTGGAACACCTTGGCATTCAAAGTAAGGCCCTCAGTCTACTATATCTATTCTTTATAAATGCTTAATACATTACGTATAAGGGGCTGCAGTGAAGCTGGGCGGGGTGGAGCATTTGACTAGGGTGACTGAGGCCTTGGGTTTGATCTTTAGTACTAGAAAAAAAATTCACACTGTTGTGTCTGGTGCTCCCTACTTACCGACCTAGCTGTATCTGAGGTTGAAGTAGGAGAATCTCTTGTGCTCAGGTGTTCAAGACCAACCTCCTCAGCAATGTGGTGAGACCCTGTCATCTAAAAAAAGAGAAAAAGAAGAGAAAGAAAAAAAAAAAACAGAGGAAAAGTTCCATTTTATAACTGGCTATTTCTTTTATCCACATATTTTAATTAAGCTCTCAAAGGGCAGAAAACAGATTTCTCGCATGTACGCACTGACACACTGACATGTGTAGTTTCTCTCTGACTTAGTTCATCAAAACCTGGATCACACTCCCCCTCCATTAGGCACATAACCTTGGCTGTATTTGTAAGACATGTGACATTTGTACATCTGGACTGAAGCTATAACCAGACCATGTTAAACATTAATTCAGCCATGATAGTGAGCCACGTGAAACCAAGTACCTAACAGCAGGGAGAAGGTAAGTTAATCTGGGCGCTCTAGAGGAGACATCTCTTCTGTAAAAAGGAAAGAAATGCAATTAACAGCTTGTTCATTTGAACCTGTATGTTCTCTTCTTTCTTAATACATCAGCCCTTGAGCTCGTGGTATTATTTAAATTTTTATTTATTTGTTTGGGATGACTAGACACAACAGAACCTTGCTGTGTAGCTCAAGCTAACCTCACACTCACAGCAATCCTTCCTTTTCCGTCTTCTGAGTGCTGGAATTGCAGAGATGTCCTACCATGGCTGGCTTATGACATCATTTAAAACAACAACATTTCTTTGCTGCAGGAAGGCCTTTCTAAAGTGAGAGTTAAGACTCAGTCTTATACTGGCGAGGTAGCCTATGCTTGGAGCCAGCCTGAGCAGGCCTGTATGTCAGGCTGCAGTGCTACCGAGGCCTTTGAACAGTTGTGCTGGCAGTAGAGGAGCGCCACAGGAGCGGGGCGGTGCTCATGGAGCCTGTCTGTGCAGGCTGTTTATGCCCCTGGAAGCTCAGAGCCATTTTACCCCAACTAGCCAGATGGTGCCGCTCACGCCTGTTGCTCCCTACCTAACATTCTCCTCTCCAATGAAAACTGTTGAGAACAGAATTAATTCCTGAAGTGACAGCCTGTTTCTTAAAACACTGGTGAGGTGGAAGAGTTAGTACTCCGAATGCTGTTGAAAGTGAAAAAAACAGGAGATCTGCCATGCTTGCTTAGGAATGCAAAACAATGGTGTTCTTTCCACTGTGATCCTAGCATAGACTGGTCTAGATAAGTACTTGAGGCTCCCAACCCCTGGTGACACTGTTAGGAGAGCCACCTTTCACCAGTAAAAGGAAAAGTAGTCAGGTAAGTTGACCTTAAACTAAGGAGCTTAAGATAATCAAGCCATGTGTTCAGGACAGTTTGCACTTCCAAATGGGTTCTACTGAAAGGTCTTGATGGTGATGTTGACTACCATATATTATCAGGCCACTCCTAAGTCTTCAACCAGATGGGTGTGTCACTGAGATGATGGGCAGGTCATATTTTCTAAGGAAGAATAGTTAGAGTACATGCCAAGAGGACAGCAGGCTGGGCAGTAACCCAGAGTACTGTCTGGAACCTAACTAATGGAGTTTCTTTTCTGTTAAAATAAACAATAATTCTTTTTTTTTTTTTAACTTTATTTATTTATTTGCCTTGGTGTTTTGCCTGGAACTACAGACAGTTGTTAGCTGCCATGTGGGTGCTGGGAATCGAACCCGGGTCCTCTGGAAGAGCAGATGGTGCTCTTAACCGCTGAGCCATCTCTCCAGCCCCCAAACAAGAATTCTTATAACAGAAGAAAACCAAGCAAAATTCCCTTCTAATTCTATATGACAACACTAGCTGCAGTTAATGTTTGAATTCTTTTATTCTATTGTCACCTCTCATTACTTAGCTCAGATGGGTCTCAAACTGACAACAGCCATCTTCCAATGTACTGGAATTGCAAGCCTGGATATCCACACCCAGATGATGTTTGATTTATATGCTTTTTTTTTTTTAATGTACTGTTGGGAATTGAACCTAGAACTTTTTATGAGTGCTGGTCAAGTGCTTTCCCACTAAGCTACAAACCTTGATCTTTACCTGGAAGTATGTACACTTGTCTCTTGGTATCTGTAGGTGATTTGCTCCGGGATGCTCTGTGGGTACTACATCTGCAGGTGCTCCAGTCCCTTATACAGCAAGGTATAGAATTTCTATGTAACCCATCCACATCCACTCCGACACTTAAACCATCCCTGTATTACTTACTTAGTACAACAGACCTGGTATGATTCTTACTTTATTCTTTAGGGAACAATGACAAGAAAAATGTCTGTATATGGTAGTCTGTGTTAAATACATGTTATTAAATCATCCATTTTGATATAAATATCTTACATTGATATAGCAAATGTATAACAATTTCTTTTTGCCTTTTACGCATTACAAAGTATGCAATCACATGTATCATAGTTGACTTAATTTTATATTTGTGACTTTTAGCTTTTTCTTAGCTTGAGCTATTTTAAGTAGTCAGTCAGTAGATGTCTTTGATATACACTCTAAAATTTATGGCTTATTATTTCTTTAAGACTTGTAACTGCACAATTTAGCTTAAAGGGTATTTATTGCTAGTTGCCCTTTAGAAAGCCTGGCAACTAGCTTCAGTCTCCAAAACCCAAAACTCAATGAACTGCTTCGTGCCTGTAATCTTAGCATTAGGGAAACAGAGGCAGGAGGATCCCCGTGACTTGCTGGCTTGCCAGCCTATATGAATTGACAAGCGTTGGGTTCAATTAGAGGTTCTGTAATAAAAAAAGGTGAAAAGTAATTAAGAAAGACAGTTGTCACCAACCACTGGCCTCCACGTGTGACAGCAGGGTTGCTTGCCTGCGCATGCACAGAGATAGACAGGGAGAGACACACAGAGTTTGTTCAAAGCTGAGTGTGGTAGCTCAGGACTGTAATCCCAGCACTCATGAGCTGAAGCAGGAGGAACACAAGACTGGGCTACATATCAAGAGCCTACCTCTGAAACAAAACAGACTCAAAGCAAAACAATGACAGAGAACAAACAAAAATCCCCCATTTATTTCCCCCAATCTTACACTTACTGGCAAGGTTGGGTTTTTTTTTTTTTTTTTTTTTGGTCCTATCTTTAGACATCATTTTTCGCTTTGCCGCAGTCTTGGCCTAGAGATTGAAGAGACAGGATGACAATTTCTCGGCACTGAGGTGTGAGGCAGCCCTTCCGTGGCTTCAGATCCCTGTGCTTCCCCCACTCACGCAGGCTAATTGAGTCACTGTTTGGAGCAGAGATTGCTGTAGGCTCACCACTTTCCAGGCTTGCTGCGCACGTCTTGCTGCTGACATTTTACTTTATCATCTCCCAGCATCACTGAACTATGAAAACATTGGCCATCTGTTCCGTACATAGCACACATACATACGCTTCCCTTTCCTGCACGCTCCAAGCTGTTCCCTTTAGATGTAGTCCATCGTTTTGGCCCATGTAGAAAGCTATCAGAATAGTGAAGTGAGATTTTTGAGTTCTCCTTATCAGGTTAAAAACTCACCAGGCACCTGCTGGTCACTTTGAGGAGGGTAGGAAGAGCCTTCTTACACTTGCATATCATGGTTTTTCTACGTAGTCCTGGAAGAGCACGGGCTCTTGAGTTTTCTTTTAAGTGAGGCTGGAACTTTGGGCTGAGTCTAGCTGGAGAAAGAATAGATAGTTAAGAAACGAGAAAAAAAAAAGTCATGATAGAACTCAGTCAGCATAGATGTGGCTAAGTTCTGTATCCTAAAGGATTCTCTCCTTCTTATCCCCCAGGAAAACCAGTGAAGACATCCATTCAGGAGTCGGGAGTGTTTTTGCCTCCAGTAAAGAATAAATTCTCTGATTTGGTAATATATGCACAAATATGTACTAGAACACTGACATTCTAAAAAAACAACCAAACAAAAAATACCTAGCCAAAAGTGTTTTTAAAAGTTCTTTGTGGCAACTATTTACCTGTGACAGTTCTCCTGAGAAATTATTGACAGGAACCTTGAATATAGCAGAGAAAAAAAAATGCTCAAGTGGATGGTATGAGTGAACTTTGGAATGCAGGGAAATTTCAGGTTGCAGCTCATGTCTCAGCTGGGTAGCTGCTACCATACAAGTGGGCAGTGATGCTGTACTGAACTATGTTGTGCCCTGGCTTTTGTCTGGGTTGACAATCTCCTCTTGAAAGGACACAGTGGAAGGCTGTCATTTGTACTGTCTTTGAAAATGTCTCTCATTGCTACATTAGGCTCCTAGGAAGGCGCATGACCCATCTTTCTCTTTCAAATTATCTTTATTCTGCAAATTCTAAGACACATGTAGAGAGATGACAATTCTCATTAAAATTAAGTGAGAAATGAAACAGCTGTTTGCCTTAAGCACATTGTTGGAACAGAGGAACAATTTGACATTAGTGGGAAATGTCAGCTGTGATGACTTTAGGCCTTGTCTACTGAGTGACTCACCTGCCAAAGGAAGTTTAAGAAAAAGAATGGCGCAGGGGTGAGACCTTAGGAGAACAGGCAAGTATCCAGCATCTCTAATTATGCCTGCCTTTCTTTCTAGCACACACATGATGAGAGCTACAGGATGCAGAGCCAGCCCCTAGGAATCTGCTTGATCATCGATTGCATTGGCAATGACACAGGTATAGAAGCCACAGATTAACTGATTCCCTACAGCATGATCATGACCAAGTTGGATTTGTCAGCATGGTAAATGCTAGCTGCAATAACAAAGTATATTATGATGCTTGCTTTTCACTCTATGTGATCACTCAGTCAGTGGTCTCATCATCTTTTGTGACTGACAGATGAGTGAACAGAGACTGGAGAGGATCTCATTACAGATTTCAGAGACCAGCCTTGAGAGTGGTGTGCCTCATCTCTATCCACATTCTATTGGTCATAACTTAAAATGGCTCAAGCTAACTACAACAGACAGAGATAAATTAGTCTAGCTATGTATTAGGAGGAACATGAGATGAACTTGAGGAACTTAGTTATAATTGTGGTAATTGTCAGGTCTTTAGTCTTACCTGTATATTCTGGGTGATATGGCTCAGGGTAGCCTTGGTCTGCAAGGGACATTTATAATGGAAGGCATTCTGGTTTCTAATATCATCAGGGGTTCCATTTTTCACCTAGAGGGACTATGGAAGCCTTCCTTGGGACCATTAAAAACATGTTAAATCTGTTTTTACTCAAAGGGATGTGAGCAGTGTTTGAGCCACCTGTCACCTAGGCCTACTTTGATCTACCTAGGAGCCATCATCATTCGGATCTGAATTGTTTTGCTCAGTTGTTGGTTTTCTGACCCAAACTGAGTCACTGGTAATGCATCAAGAGAACAAGAAGAGCCTAGATGCCAAGAATAAGATCCTGTTTAATCATCTGTCTCTTCCTTTAGAGGAATGAATGATCTTTGGCCTCTCAATATTCCTTAGCATGAGTCAGAGATGACTCACTCGAAATATTACCATGAGGAATTTATTGAAAAGAGAGTCTAAGAGAAAGTCAGGTTAGCAAATATGAAACTATATTTCCCAGGATTTCAGATATGATCCCACTTTCTCATGTCCTATTTTTGGTAGGTGTCAGAAATGTGTCTCCTTATCTGTAGAGAAGTGTCCTTTCCTTCATGTTGGTTTGAATGAAAATGGCCCCCATAGCTTCATATATTTGAATGTTTAGTACTCTGTTAACAAACTGTTGGCCTTTGTTGGAGTAGATGTGGCATTGGTGGAGTAGGTGTGGTCTTGTTGGAGGAGGTGTGGCCTTGTTGGATGAGGTGTGGCCTTGTTGGAGTAGGTCTGGCCTTGTTGGAGTAAGTGAGTCACTTGGATGGGTTTTGAGGTTTCAAAGCCCACACCAGGCCCAGTGGCTCTGCCTGCTGTTGGAGGGTCAGGATATAAAGCTCTCAGCTACTGCTCCGGTGCCATGCCTGTCTGCTTCCAGCCATGTTGATTATGGACCAACTTTCTGAAACATTAAGCAGGTCTTTATAAGAGATTGTCTTGGTCATGGGGCTTTGTCACAGCAGTAGTATCCCTGACTCTAAGACACCAATTTAACTATTAGCATTCATAGAAGAATGAGGAAATAGCTTCTTAATGAGTCACTTATTGTTCTAAAGTACATTGTGGAATTATCCTTTGACTTTTGATTGTAGTCCGTCTTTATTCATCATCAGGAAATATCTGAAGTACACAGTGTTCTGTGTTGTACCTCTGTTTATTTTAAGGGACTTACAAAGATCAAGAAACAAACTGCTATAACCAAAACACTCCAAAGTTATTTATGGTTGATACCCAGTGCCTGTGCTGAATTCTGTTGCTGAGTTGTGGGCAGGGGCTAAATGCATACCTGCATTTCTCCAATTATAGAATTGCATCAGGATTGGGCCGTGGTTTAATTGCTCAGATTGTAATCATGGCTCTGCTGGATCTTAGCTTGTGACCTTGGACTCAGTGTCTCTGCTGTAACATAGTTAATAACAGAGCTTCCTCATGTGATAGTTAGGAAAATGAGTGACATTATACTCATAAAAGGCACAGGGCAGTGCCCTGAACAAAGTGCTGGCTGATGTTTTTCTTATTTTGTGTGTTTAACTTTAGTGGAAAACTACTAAGCTATAAGACACCATGGCTGGGTACTTGGTAAACTGAGTCTGCTCTCAGATAAGTAAGGGGACTGGAGGGCCAGGGGACTACCCTGGGGTCCAGGGTAGTAGGGCATATCCCCCTGTGCAGTGGCACAGTGGAATGGGGGCAGTTACCTTAGAGGGAACAAATTCCAAATCTCAAAAGGTAAGACAGAGGAGATGCCTAATTTTGATCTCTGGTCTTAACACATGCACATCTTTACATGTACACACATATGCTCACACATGAACACACACACTCATTCTCAAGCACACATGTGCACACTGAATAGAGCTCTAGCCAGCAAATCCTCAGTGTCATCCTTCTTGGTCAACATCTTGAAGGTGGCCTGTGGGACTGGAGTGGGCCTGGCCCTGCAGTAGAGGGCACTTTAGCTGCTCATCATTACCCTTCCTCCTCCCCTCTCCTCCCCCCCCCCCGGGAGGCTCAGGGTTCCTTTGACTTATGTGTTATTTGCCTCTGAGAGTAAAACAAATGACTGGGGGTCACTTATGAAACCTTCCAGCTCAGCTGGCAGATCAGCAGGCAGAAACAAGATGGTCTAGCTTTGCTCAAATTGTATTGTGCATTTGCCAGCTGAGAGGTCCCAGGTCCTTTTGTGAGGCTCAGCACAGCAGGAGGGCATTAATCATCCGGTGGTTAGGACAGCAAGGGCAGTGTGTCCTCCTGGACCTGGTCACTGAGGACTCTAGGGCTGGGATCCTGCTTCCAGAGAAAGACTCTGTTGCTTCGTTCCCATCTCATTGGCACTAGAGCCCTTTATCTGGAGTTATGTGGCATTTCCTCTCTCTAGTTAATTTTTCCAACTGGCTAATGTTTAACATTTGGCTGATGTGCAGGAGTTAGATAATAAGCAAGCCAACAAGATAATTGCCAATTGAAATAAAGGCTCTGAAAGAAACCAGCAGAAACAGATAGACTGACCATTACCATTAGGGTACATCATTAAAATAGAATCTACTATATGGCAGGTACTTTGCTAATTGCTTGGCATGGGTAGTCTTATACCATAGAACCAGAATTCGAACACTTGTCTCCAAAGCCCATGCTTCTAGCCACTTTGCATGGGTGGAAATTTTACCTGGGGAGACGGGCGAGCTTATCTGTGTGTTTAACTGTCTGTCACCAGCAGCTGAACAAAGAGCAGGCACACAGGTTCTCAGTAAATATTTACTGAAGGAGTGCCGGTGATGGAGTAGGATCTCCTAGTAACATGTGTTTCAAAACGGGGCCTTCAATGTTTAGAGTTTAATAGAGTAACATGGACTTATTTCTTCTTTTTAGCCCCCCCCAACCCCAGACATTAATTAAAGACTGTACAAATCTCCTAAATATTTATAGGCATATGATTTTCTTTGACTAGCAAATGCTTATTAAGGATGTCTTACAAAGCACATGTGGAGCAGCACTTTTGAGGTGGAATCTGGTCTCAGGGCCAGTGAGAAAAGACAAGTCTGCTTTTTGGTGAGTTATATTTTTAAAGAATCCTTATAGTCCATGACCTCTCCCTGAGGTGGAAAGCATTGCTGAAGGATTTTGGCCCTCCTGATGTCAGTCTGGTGGAATTCAAGCTCATGTCTGTGGTGTCCTGGCAACTGTGTCAGTAACCTAGCAAAGGTTAGGTTTTTGTTGGTGAGCTGTGTGCTAACCTTGATCTTTCTAGGCATGTAGAAACAAATGTCTTGAAACACCAGCAGGTGGACACAAGATCCGGTTAAGGTTCTGGATGTCTTGGAGATTACCGCATAAATGAGGGCCTCTGCAGATTTTTAAGAGGAAATATTTTTTTCCCTCTGCTGTTTTTGATATTTTTGTCATGCTTTAACTAAGATGCGTTTTCTAGCAGGCTCTGCAATTTCCTGTGGTGTTATGTTAAGAAACGTCCTCTTCTGGCAATCACAGGATAGGGCTGGTCCATGTCTTCTTTTGTGGTTTTTCTTTTAATGGAACTAGAGGAACCTTGAATGAACATCATTTTCTTGTAGTAATATTTATGTAACAGGAACTTGTGCAAGGGGAAGTGGAATGCTCACTGTGACCTCTGCTCATGGGGACAAGGGCCAAGTAACATCTAAAATGAGAGAGGGAAGCTTTGTTCAGAGGAGCAGTAGACAAGCCCTACCAACCTCTCCTGGCCTCATGGGATCAGTGGATGGTTTCTTCCTGGGAACAAGAATGTGTGATGAGGTACTTTGTTTTTTTCCTCTGGGTATCATCTGCCCAAGCAGATGTTTGGGTAAAGGTTAACAGAATTCATGGAAATTCCCTTCAAGTTCCTCATTTCGCCAGCCCGAAGTCCAGGATGTACTTAAGACTAGGTCTACAGGCCCTTGCTGGAGGCCCTCCTATTTTAAAGTTTAAAAAAAATAATGTGGTACATGTACTGGGGTTTAGGGTAGCCCTTTGCAAACAGAATGGATATTCACACAATATGGGATAGACCTCTTCAGCTCATGAAAGGCTTTACCAGAAAAATGAGTTGGCAGAAAGGAATGTAAGATCTTTGAATGTGCTGTAATTATGGATGAGTATGTGCAATAGCATACTCTCAGCTGTCTCCGGCACCCCAGACACTTGTTCTGGCTTGTGTAGCATTGATATTATTGTCTCCTGATTGAAGGTAGTCTGGAAAGAATTACCAGGAGTCATCTTGGCTTACTTACTAGAGTCTTAAAAGGTAGTTTACAGCCTTGAGTAAGTGCTTGGAGCAGTGATGCCTTAGCTGGCCTAAGCGCGCAGATGCAAAGTTAGATATAGATGCCGGATGGCCCTGCTTTCATCCACCTGCTGCCCTAACTGTGCCTTTGCCACCGTGTCAGGGGCACAGGAAGAGGAACTCTCCTGTTTCTTGCCTTGGTTCTTTAGGCTCTGCCTTAAATTACACCCTTTCTCACAGGGCCTGCTCAGTGCCTCAGACCACACATACAGCCCTTTGTTTCTGTTGGCCTTGAGACACTGCCCCCCCCCAACCATGAGACACTTCAGTCATCCACATGTACACACTTGTTTTCTCCTCCAACAAGGCTGTGCAGTCCTTGAATTCCTAGCCCGGTGGTTAGTTACTGGCAGCCTTAACAATAACTGTAAGATCAGGGAACATTCCATGGCTTCTAGAAGTGTTTTCTAAGAAGTAGTTGTAACTTACCAAGCTGTGGCTGGGTAGGGAGTGGGGTTTCAGGGTGAAGAGAAAGAGAAATGGGGCTTCCGCATTTTGTTGAAGTTTTATTTTCCAAATCCAGTCCCCAACTGTTTCTTCCTCTATTTGTAAACCATGGTATGTCTTAGGGTTTCCGTTGCTGCAATGAAACCCCATGACCAAAAGCGCATTGGGGAGGAAAGGGTCTATGTGGCTTACACTTCCAGATCATAGTCCTTTACTGGAAGAAGTTGGGACGGGAATTCAAGTAGGGCAGGAACCTGGAGGCAGGAGCTGATGCAGAGGCCATGGAGGGATGCTGCGAACTGGCTTGCTTAGCCTGCTTCCTTGTAGAACCCAAGGCCACCAGCTGGACCACCAGCATGGGCATGGCACCACCCACAATGGCCTGAGTCCTTCCCCATTGATCACTAGTTGAGACAATGCCTTATAGCTGGATCTCATGGAGGCATTTCCTCAGCTGAGGCTCCTTCCTCTGATGACTCTAGCTTGTGTCAAGGTGACACACAAAACCAGACAGTGTAGATGCTAAGTCATCTGTGGAACACAGAGGCTGTTTGCCCCAAGACTGTTTTAGTCTGGAGTAGGGAAACCTTCATCCAGTCATAAGAAAGGACACTTATGAAGACATTCGTGGCAGAGTCTCTGATTTAGGGGTTGATGTGGTTGCCTTCATCTCCTTAAACATTAATCATTAGTCTTGAATAAATGCAGTTAGTAAGCATCTTTGCAGAAACCCTGCTGGGTTCTGCCTTTTGAGTTAGATATTCATGTTAATCCCATTTCATAGATGAATAAATTGAGGCTCTAATTTACTCCAAGTTGCACAGTCCCTAACCCTTAGATCCTACACATCAGACTGGGCTACACGCTTGTCCTTGCTGGCCCAAGAAGGAAAGGAATGTTGATGTGTGTGCCACTCCAGCCCTACTCACTGGCCATGCCATCTAATAGAAGAAATATGGTACTGGTGGGAAATGTCAGCTGTGCTGACCTCAGGCTGCATCTGCCGGGTGACTTCCCTTTGCCAGGAGCATAGGAAGGTTGCTCTGTTTTGTTCCAAGTCCCATATAGATTTGGGGTCCTTCTGGTGCCCACAGTGGCATTCCAAACCTTTGTCTTTCTCCTCTTGTATGGGGGAAGGATTTTCTGCATTAGATCTTAGATGTTTGCCCTACTCTTAGCCCCGCTTGGGGAGGCTGAGACTCTAAGGAGGAGGTAGGGAGCCCAGGCTTAAACTCAGGTCTCCTGGGGTTTGTTCATTTTGTCCTGCGCCATGCTGCTGCCTGCTGCCTGCAGGGTAACTGATGGCACAGAGCAGCTTTGTTCTACTCATGCACATCAGCTTGAAAGAAAGTCCCACTGAGCTTTCTGCAAGGCTTTAATAAGGAACGACTTCATCAGTGAAAAGACTTGAAGAAAGCCAGCAGGTCTATGACAAGTGAGCAGGAGTTTTGGAACCTGCATTTCCCTGTTCGCTTCTGCCCCCTAGAGGAGAGACTGTGCCATAGCAGGAGAAAGTCCTGCTTTGGAATACGGTCACAATAGGACTGCCCAGGATTGGCTAGATCTAGCAGCACTAACAAGCTACATTCGGTCACTGTTGGGATCATACGATACCTGGTTAGCTGACAGAAGTCTATGAATAGAGAGGGCTCATGCCCTATGGACGCAGGACGGTGGATGATAGATGCAGCGGGCAGGAGACAGGGCAGAAGACATTTAGACCCCTTCTACATAGAAGGACTTCATTATTATAACAAAATAAAGAAAGAGGTAAAGGAAAGGGAGAAGAGAGAGGGGGAGGGAGGGAGGAGGGGGAGGGAGGGAGGGAGCAAGAGAGTATCAGGAGGTAGGTGGGAATTCTTAACTGGGGCTTGACATCAGAAGTCAGAGCAGAATCCTAACAGTCACCTTTCCTCAGCAGAACAATTAAAAACAGGATGTTTGTTTAGTGAGGCCACACTGGGAAGAAGAGCAAAGAGGTCCAATGACCCTCCAGTCCATATTCAGGGTGCTGACCTGGAGTTTAGGTTTATTATTTTTATTTTTTCATTTTATGTGCTTTGGTGTCCGGTTCCCTAGAACTGGAATTATAGACAGTTGTGAGCTAACATGTGGGAATTGAAATGAACCTGGGTCCTCTGGAAGAGCAGTCAATGCTCTTAACCACTGAGCCATCTCTCCAGTCCAAAGTTTGGGTTTAAATAGATGGCAGGCGGTATGCATAACTAAACTGTTCTGGTCAAGGTCTGGTCCCTCCCACCAACATGACCTCTGTTCCAGTCCCTGCTGAAAATCTACCTGTCAGTCAGTAAGCGTCAGTGGCGCTTGATGCTGGCGAGAGGCTCAGTTGTCGTGTAGGTGGTCCTTTCTAGTACTCTGCCTTTGTGAACACTCATGACACAGTACTGGCTTCCCCAGAGTCATCATGTGAGGTCAAGACAGGGCCAGGAGGAAGCTGTGTCTCCTTCTCCTCCCCCCCCCCCTTCTAGCTCAAATGCAAAGCCTCTGCATACTAGGCAGGCCTCCTCAACCAGGCATGTCCCTGGTTTCCAGGTGTATCCCTTTGACTGTCTAGGTCTGGGTTAGGGTTAGGGTTAGGGTTAGGGTTAGGGCACACACTTCTATGGCAGGGCTCAGTTAGAGACCTTAGCAAGTCTGGTCTGTAGTCAAGGAAAGGAGTGTCCCCCATCTTTGTAAGGGAGGAATATCAAAGACTTTATGAACATACTTTAAAACTGCTTTGTCTTGGTACAATGCAAAGCATAGAAAGTTCCAGTGTAAAGCACACCTAGGTACTGTTCACAGTCTGAGTAGATTGTGAACTCAAGCCAGCTGCCCCGTAAAGGACTATTTCAGGTCATATGCAGTGCTGTGCCTCTTTCTTTCTATGTATTTTGTCTCTCCATTTCTCACTAAACACCTAGAAGACAAATTGAGATTTCCTGTCTTGTGTTTATAGTTTATTTGTGGTTGGCCAAGCTGGAAGGGAAAGAAGGCTAAAGTCCTGAGTCTGACTTGTTTGTGACTGTCTGAAGCTTATCTGGATCCTAGCTGACCCGGAACACTGATAGCTTGTCGCTAGTAGTCACGTGGCCTTCAGATGTTTTCTCCCTGAGCTGTGCAGTCTCAACTTTTAAGTGGTTTAGTTTGGAGCAAACTCAGGATAGACTTCTGGAAGTCCGCAGTGTAGGAGAGGAGCTGGCATGGGGGGGGGACGGACGGACGGACGGACACAGAAGAGCAAACACAGAGAAATGGACAGACAGCTCGACTCTCTGGCTTTAAAACGGAACAGTTTTCCTGCTCAGTAAATTAAGAACTGGAGGTGTTGATCTGATAAAGAACAGAAAAGCAGAAAAGGTTGTAGAATTTTTGAATGGAGAAGAGAAAGAATTTCTATTTCTTTAATTATGAAAGATACTAATTGATTTAAGAGGCTGTGCTTATTCTCCCTCTACAGACAAACTGAACAGATGAGACAGAAGAGGACTTGATAGGACATCTAGAGCCATAGAAACTTCTAGAATGTGGGGATATAGGGAAAATCCTTTAAACAATGAAATAAGAACTACTATTATTTATAATAGCACTAAATCTTTGTCTTGCTTAATCCTTACAGAATTTTTTTTTTCTGGTTGGTGGCTGTTAACGCTTCCATCAAAAGCTAGGAGATCTGCCTTTCCTAGGCTCCTGCACCCTAAGGAGGTAGTAAAGTCAGGACTAGAAAGCAGGGTTGTTGGGCTTAAGGCCTGCTCTTCTCTACCTCATGTGCCTCTCAGGGCCAGGGCAGCCCAGACCTCTGGAGTCTAGGATGGAGCTAGGCATCTAGAGATAATCACAACAAGGATCTAAGGGCCTCTGTATAAGTCCACAGCAAGCAGAGGGAACTCGGAACTCATGCCGCCATTTTGGCAGCCATTTGGACCCAGCTCTGGATTTACACCCTGAAAACACCTCCCATTCCTATGTACTTTGAAGAAAGGATCTTTTGAGGAATCTCCCACTTCCTTTTGGTTGACAAGACAACAGTTCTGTTCTTTCTTGGTTCGATTGCTTTGGGTGGGTTGTGTCTGGGCCCTGTCAAATCTGCTGGTGGCTGTGGGCAGAAACAATGGGGTATCGGGAAACATGCCTTTTGAGACATGAAAGTCACACATTTCACGTCTTCTTGTTTCTGAATTGGCAGGTCTCGGGGAATCATGGCACAGAAATAGAAGTGTAGTGGAGACTAGTCCATGCTAGGACCCATATCCAGTGTCTCTCAGGCTCATTGCAGTGCTTTGTTCTGTTTTCTCCAGAATATCTTCAAGAGACCTTCACTTCCCTGGGCTACGATGTCCAGCCTTTCTTGTTTCCTAGTGCGGATGATATAACTCAGATTCTTCGCCGATTTGCCCATCAAACCCAACACCGAGACTATGACAGCTTCGTATGTGTCCTAGTGAGCCGAGGAGGCACCCAAAGCATGATGGGCGTGGATCAGGCTCCCTCGGGGCTCTCCTTGGATTGTGTCAAGAGGATGTTCATGGGAGACATGTGCCCTTCTCTAATAGGGAAACCAAAACTCTTCTTTATTCAGAACTATGAGGTGTTAGGTGGCCAGTCGGAAGACAGCAGCCTGGAGGTAGATGGGCCGGCAATTAAAACCTTGAACTCTAAGCCTGTGTGTTCCCGTCTGACTCACCGGGAAGCGGACATCTTCTGGAGCCTGTGCACAGCGGACGTGTCCCAGCTGGAACAGCCTTTCCGCTCATTCTCCGTGTACCTGCAGACCCTTTCCCAGAAGCTGAAGCAAGAAAGGTGAGCGCTAGGGTCTGTGACCTCCGCCTTGATCCTTGACCATGTGCTTATGGCCTGCTGCCAAAATGGAGATGACCACCGTGCTCTGTCTGATGGCTTTCCATAGGAAAGAGACTGCCCCTTCCTCACTAGGGTTGTTTGAAGTGCAATATAGACTCAACACAGTTTATCAACATTTTGCATTATTCAGCTTGTAGTTTGGATGTATTTCTTATACTTTGCTAACATGAATTAAACTTTACCATATGTGTATATTATGGAAAAAAATGCAGTGTATACACTGTTAGGGTTCAATGCTGGCTGCTTTCATGGAGGGCCTTGGCTTCCACAGATAAAGGCACAACTGTAAATATTTTTGATGTTTATTAGGAGGAGCATTTCCCTAAAGAATCCATTACTGCCCTGGCTTCTAGTTAATTGAATGAAGCCATGATGTCCTCCAAGTATAAGATTAATTGGTCTTTTTTTATTTGCCCCCTAATTACAGTGGGCGACAATGTTTCTGAGCTGTCAATCAAATGCTCGTCTTGCTTGCTCTCTTCAGTCTCCTCAGGGGTGGCACGGCAGGGCGTGAGTGTTGGGAGTGATGCAGCAGTGCAAAGGAGATGCTCCAGGGACCAGAGGTTGCATTGGCTTTTGACAGTCTTCCTGTCTTTGCATATGTGATCCAGGTGGCTTATCACCTCGATGGTGTGTTCTCTGTGCTGCCAACTTGTTTGGATTGCTTGCTTAGCCACTTAGGGAATATTTAAAAAGGGTGAGTTTCAAAGAACGCTCACACCTGCTGCCCCACCGCACTGACAGTCTGTCTTCTCTTTGGCATTTGCATGGCATAAAATCTACCTTTCTTGAGCTGGGCAAGGTGGTACAGAGAGAGACAGGTGGATCTCTGACTTCGTGGCTAGCCTGGTCTGCAGAGCCAGTTCCAGGACAGCCAGGGCTGTTACACAGAGAAACCCTGTCGTCAAAAACCAAAAACCAAAAGAAAATATTTTTTACCCTTTCTCCTTTCTTGTAGGAAACACCCACTTGTGGATCTCCACGTTGAACTCACGGACAAAATATATGCCTGGAACAGCAGAGTTTCTTCTAAAGAGAAGTATTATCTGGTCCTGGAGCATACTCTTCGAAAGAAACTGATCCTATGTTCCACATGAAAACCTGAAGCCTTCTGGTTCTTGGGATGTAAGCCAAGGTGGCTTGAAGCTGGCGAACCTCCTGACTGCTTGGGAACAGGCCTTCAAGGTCACACCTGCTCTGACTCTGCAGAAGCCCCTGATTGTCCTGTAAGCAAGCATCAGCTCTAAGTCCTGCTGCCATGGACACTGCACTGCAGCCACCATGCTTGCCCACTGTGATGGCCAAGTAAGCCTCTCCTTTAAATTCCAAGTCAGATGTTTTGGCAGAGTGTGGAGAATGATGAGATGTAACCCTATTACTTCTTTGGTTTATACCAAGATGTGCTGTTATTGAAAGGCTCAAGATTTGAACTATGACCCTTGAATGTAACTTAAGGAAGAGAATTACCTGAGGTCATCATCCAATTGTGTAAATTGTTTCTGTGTCTAAAGTGTCTGTATCTAATCATTTATTAAATTATTAGCTTATTAAGTTATTAGAAATATAATTACTTCAGGAACTAGGAATTGCTGACACTGTTGATCTGGAGACCAGCACGTTTGTTTTGGATTTTTATGATCCAGCTTCATGTATTTTTTTCAAAAGCAAATTTTATTATGTATATTTAAAATTTACAATATGAACCCAGGCAGGCACCACCTTTAAACCCAGCACTCAGGAGATAGAGGCAGGTGGATCTCTGTGAGTTCAAGGTTAGCTTAGTCTACAAAGCAAGTTCCAGGATGCACCCCCTCCCCCAAAAATAAAAAACAGAAAAAAGCCCACAAACCATAAAATTTATAGTATGAGATTTTGGGGCACATATAGATTAAAAAAAAAGTGGTTCATAGTAGCGGTTTAGCTTATCTATAGTTTCATATAAGTTTTTGTGACAGAAGTAAAAATATTTATTTATTTATTAAACACTTTTGAAACAAGTTTAAAATTATAGCAGAAGTCCTTCCCCATCCTAGTCTGGCTGTGTAGGAGCTATGTGATGAGGTTGAGTGTGTGTGTGAGAGAGGGGCAGTGGGAGAGAGAGAGAAAGAGAGAGAGAGAGAGAGAGAGAGAGAGAGAGGAGAGGACAAATCTAACAGTCTAATTTTATTAACTGCTATAAAATATCTTGGGTAATAATCCAATAATCTAATCTCTATCTGTATTTTATAGTAATTAAGATGAAGCTCTGGGCATTAAAGGAGACAGAGGCAGATCTCTGTGAGTTCAAGGCCAGCATGGTCTATGAAGTGAGTTCCAGGACAGCCAGGGCTAAACAGAGAAACCCTGTCTTGAAAAAACCAAAAACCAGGGAGAAAGAGAGAGAGAGAATAGTAATCACACACCCCTCCCAGCATCTTCCAGACACAGCTGCATCATATAAATTTACAGAAATTGGCGGCACATGCAAGATCTGCACAGGTTCAAACCAGACAAAATCATAGCACCGAGAAACAATGTAGGCCAAGACAAAATAGATTTCATTTTGTGTGTGCTTTGCAATAATATTCACTTGCAATATAGTGTATAAAGGATTAATATTTATTGAGGGATATATTAACACTCACGATGCAAACTGAACCTTAAGACAATTCTTGCAGAGAAGAACAGTCCCATGCTGAGCTGCTGATCCGCTCCCCAGAACACAGGAACCACACAGGGGCTGGAACTCTGTGTCCCCAGGTCCCACCCTAAATAACACCTCAATCCCACTACATCTCCTCCTTTTTATGTGCCTTTTTTTTCTGTTTTTGAGAGAGCATGAAGTTGCATGAGTAGGGAGGTGGGAGGACCTGAGAAAATTAGGGAAGGAGAAATAATTGCTCACAGGACTGTCGCAGGGATGAAATGAGAGGTCTTTGCAACCGTTTGAGCTATGCTTTTTTAACATTGAATGTGTCACTTGGCCTCACTGTTAGAGGCTGTTCTGGAAGGACTGAATCAGACTTTGAAATGTTGATGGGGTTTGGCAGGTTGAGATGGAGAAGAGAAAATGAACGAGGAGAAGGGACAGACAGGAAGTGTGTTTAGAAACTTGAGTAGAGCTTGCTGAAGGACTGGGTGTAAGGAGTAATGGATGAGGAGCAGCAGGTGGGTGTGCTCCAGTGTGGAGAGCTGTGAAGGCCTTTTCCTTTTAGCTGATTATCATTAAGATATTTTCCTTGCATTAGTCATGGGATCTTTGATTCCTTCCATATCACTTTTGTACACACCATCAGGTTTCTTGTTTTTCACCGAGTGCGATTCTCCATGAAATATTTTAGACATACTAAAAGGTAATGATGAACAGAAAACATTGCCCTCAATGTGTATATGAGTACTCTTATACAGCTCTTTAAGGCACTGGTTCTAAGTGAAGAAGTGTAAGTGACCTAAAGAATTTCACAGTTAAAGTCAGCCAAGTATTCAGTTCTGTACAGTATGGTAGACTACCAGTGGAAAGAAACTTTTTAAAAAAGATTTGTTTATTGATTATATATAGTGTCTGGTCTGCATGTGTGCCTGAAGGTCAGAAGAGGGCGCTAGATGTTATTGCAGATGGTTGTGGACCACCATGTGGCTGCTGGGATTTGAACTCAGGACCTCTAGAAGAACAACCAGTGCTCTTAACTGCTGAGCTATCTCTCCAGCCCCCTGGAGAGGAACTCTGTGTATTACAAAAGAGATTAAGATTGTGTGTATAAATAAGAACATATACTAGTTAATAGGCATTTAGACACCTGTTCCTAGTGTTGTGCTGTTTTGGGGGTGGCCTTGCCAGAGGAAGCATGTCCCTGGGGGACGCTTTGAGGCTTCAGACTTATACCTTTCCCAGGAAGTGAACGGGCTGTAACAAGTAACATGGGCTCTACAAAGAATGCTGTCACCTGAACAGTGTTCATATAACAAATGCTTATTGCTAATACTATTTGAAAGACACATATAAGACATGAAATAGTTTATCTAGTATGCTTAGAGTAGCTCTGTTTGGGGTAAAACCAAAAGCAGTTCTCATAGGTCAGAAAGAAACATTCTAAAGTGAGCCTCCATGTGGGTGCTGGGAATTGAACTCAGAACCTCTGGAAGAACAGACAGTGCTCTTAACCTCTGAGCCATCTCTCCAGCTCTGAAACATTCTAAAGTGAAATAGGAATGGCAGAACTGGGGCTGATGAAGTCTTGTTTCTCTTTTTTAAATTCTCATCCATACCTGCCTCTGGTGGTTTGAAAGAAAATAGCCCCAAAAGTGGCACTGTTAGGAGCTGTGGCCTTGCTGGCAAAAGTGTGTCACTGTGAGGGTAGGCTTTGAGGTCCCTTTAACTTGTTTCCCTCAGTGTGACACTCAGTCACTTCTGTTGTTTCTGATCAAGATGTAGCCAGCACCATGTCTGCCTGCACACTGCCATGCTCCCTACCCTAGTGATGATGGACCAAAACTATTCCAAAAAAATGTTTTTCTTTATAAGAGTTTCTGTGGTCATGGTGTGTCTTCACAGCAATAGACACCCTAACTAAGATGGAAATTGGTACCAAAGCCTGAGCTATTGCTGTGACCATGTATTTTGAAGGAGTTTGGACTTTGGTGCTCTGCGTTGGGAAAGCAGTGGAATGCTTTAAGCGCTGCTGTGGGCCACGTTAGCAGGAGCCTGGAAGACAGTGGTGCTGGGCACTATTAGAAATGTTCCAGGCTGGACTGAGATTTCTCAAAGGAGAAGAATCTTGGTATGTTGCCTAGAAAATGTTCTTCGATATTTTGCTGAAGAATGTGGCTGCTTTTTGTCCTTGTCTGAAGGGTCTGCCTGAGGCTAAAATGAAAAACACAGAAAATATGTCCAAGATAAAGGTCATTTTTTTCTATGTTATCTTCTAGAAATTTTAAGTTTTGCATTTTGTGTACCTGTGATAAATGTTGAATTAATTTTGTAAAAGTTGTAAGATTGGTATGCTGATTGTCTGCATGTTTACTGGCTCATTCTGCATCATGTATTAAAAATGTATTTTCCTATTGAATTGCTTTGGACCTGATTATATTTGCAGTGTCTATTCGTGGATGTTGTTTCATTGATATCTTATTTCAATATTATGCAGTCTCAATTGCTGTAGCTTTATGTTAAGTCGATCCTGGGAGAATAGGAATTTATGATATTCTGCCCCTGCCTCTGGGGTGCTAGGATTCCAGGCATAATCACTCTATTTTATTTTAAGGATCTTTGTTATTAAAGATGTCTTTAATATTTATCAACACAACACATATATATGATATAATATCTGTTTTGTTTTCCTTTCATTTTGGGGACCATTTCTGCATTTTTATGTTAAAGCCATTCACATTTTGTCTCTATTCAAGCAAAGGAATAAACAACAGCAAAAAACCCTATACTAGGTCGCCTTGCCCAGCCTTAATACAAGGGGAAGTGCTAAGTCCTACAGCAACTTGCTATGCCAAGCTTTATTGATACCCATGGAGGCCTGCCCTTTTCTGAACAGAAACAGAGACATAGTGGATTGATGGGTGGGGGAAGGAGAGGAGGGAGGGAAATGGTTAAAAAAAAAGAATTATTAAAAAAAAAAAAAGCTACCTTTTTTGCTTTTTCTTTTCTCTAATCACATTGCCAGAATCCAGTAAACAGGATGGAGAATTCATTTTGGATGTTTGAACTCTGGGAAAGGACAGTATTTTCTGTGTATACTGTTTACATCTGCCTCAATGGACTTTGTGGGTCAAGCTTTGTAGGGCAGTTCTCATTTGGATTTTCCTTTCCTTTTATTTATTTTTTTCTCACTCTGCTGCCTCCACCTCCTGTGTGCCAGGATTACAGCTTGCACCGCCTGGCTGGTTTACGACAGGCTTATCCTGTCACATGAGCTCATATTCAGCCATATCCTTCTTTTCTAAAATCTATCTTTATTGGCTCCTATTTACTGTGCCAAGTGACTTTCCTCACAATACTTCTATAGACATGTAATGTCTTCACCCCACCGTGCCTGCTCAGATGTTCCTCCCGCTCTGCCCAGATCTCCCTCCTTCCTGCCCTCTCCTGACTTCCAAGCATGAGAGAAAGCAGGATGAACTAGGCTTCCCTACTCTGGCTTATTTGGGTTAACATGATGAATTCTAATTCCATCCATTTCACTGCAAATGACATAGTTTCGTTCCTTATGAGCAAAATAAGCCATTATTATAGAATACTTTCTTTTCTCGTTTATCTGCTGATGGGGACCTCAGCTGATTCCCTGCCTTGGGTATTGTGGATAGTGCCCAGGTAAACATGGATATGGAGGGATTTCTATAGTAAGCTGAGTTTACTCTTTTGGGTATGTCTTCTGAAGTGGTATGGACAAATAATGTAGTATTTTTGTTTTTAAAGACAGGGTTTCTCTGGGTATTCCTGGCTGTCCTAGAACATACTTTGTAGACCAGACTAGCCTTGAACTGGTCCGCCTGCCTCTGCCTCCCAAGTACTGGGATAAAAAGCAGGTGCCACCACCACAACATAATTCTATTTTCAATCTTAAAAAATATTTTGTGTATGGCTGCTTTGTCTCCATATTTATTGGTGCATCCATGCATATTTGGTGCCTTGGGAGACCATCAGAGGGTATCAGATTCCCAGGGACTTATGGGTGGTTGTGAGCCACCATGTGAGGGCTGGGAATTGAAGCCCAGTCCCTCCCCTGAAATGCAGCCATTGCTCTTTACCACTGTCTTGTCTCTAGTTTCAATTTTTTTGAGGAGGGTCACTCCCTACTGATTACTGTTACCATCAATCATGTTTAAAGGGTTAGCTGTTCTAAGAAGGGAGAGAATCTCAGTAGTTTTGATTGACACTTCCCTGATGGCGAAAGATGTTGAGCATGTTTTTATGCATTCATTGATCATTTGTCCAGTTGTGAAGTATCTATGAATTAATGATCAGATGATTCCTTCTTGTTGTTTAACTCTTGAGTTCATTTTATATTTTTGGTATTGATTTCCACCTGGATTAGTAGCTGCCATGTTTTTCCCTCTCACAGTAAGTGCTCTCTTCACTCCGCTAACTATTGCATTTGCTGTGCAGAAGGTTTTTAATTTGATAAAATACTATTGAAAAATTTTTGCTATTATTTTCCAGTCCACTGGAGTTCTACTCAAGAAGCTTTTGCCAATGCTTATATCATAAGGTTTCTCTCTCTGTTTTTCTTTCAGATTTTCAGATCTTGCATTAAGATCCATTTTGAAGCAATTTTTTATAGAGTGAGAAATAAGAATCTAATTTCATAATTTTACATGTGGATAGCAGCTTTTCTAGCAACATTTATTGAAAAGGCTCCCTAATGTCTAGACTTTTGTTTGTTTATTTATTTTACACCCTAAGTGCTGTTTCCCCTCACCCCTGTCCCACCTCTTAGTCCACTCCTGTTTAGATATCAACAAAACATGGCATAGCAATGTGCAGTAAGACCAAGCATCTCCCCGTGTATTAATTCTGGACAAGTTGACCCAAAGGCCAGCCAAAGTGTTAGCTCCTGTTCCCACTGTTAGGAGTCTTACAACTACGCAGAGGGCCTAGGCTAGGCCCATGCAGGCTCCCTGGTTGTCGGTTGTCTCTGTGAGTCCCCAGGAGCCCAGGTTAGTTGACTGATTCTGTGGGTTTCCTTGTGGTGTCCTTGACAGCTCTGGTTCCTACAGTCTTTTCTCCTCTTCTCCTGCAGAATTCTCAGAGCTCTACCTAATGTTTGGCTGTAGGGCTGCATCTGTTTCCATCGGTTGTTTTATGAAGCTGCTCTAGGCTCCAATCTATAAGTACGGCAGAATTACACTGACCTTTTTTTTTCAGTCATGTTTGGTTCCATACCAGGTTTCTGGATCATCCATCCAGCCTGTGGGTCCTGGTGCTCCAGGCAATGTCAGGGATAAGCTTACTGACATGGGTCTGAGGCTAGACCAGTTCCAGTCTCTAAGTCACCCTTATCCCAGCACATCCTAAGGGCAGGACAGACTGTAGGTCAAAGGGTATGAGGCTTGGTTGGTTTCCTACTCCCTCACAGAAGATGCCCAGTTCAGGGTATCTGCTATTGCTAGGAGTCTTAGCTGAGGTCATCCTTGTAGATTCCTAGTAGATTTCCTTGTGCCAGGTTTTCCCCTGACCCTGAAATGTGCCCCCAGCAGTCTCTTTCAGTGTTCTTTCTCCCACTCCCATCTTTAATGTAGAATTTTGACACCTTTGTTAAAGAGGTCAGTGTCTGTGGCCATGGGCCTTACTTCCGGGTCCCTCTATTCTAGTCTACTGGTCCACGTGTTTCACGAGGTTGTTCTTTTCAAGATATGGTTTCTCTGTGTAGACTTGGCTGCCCTGAAACTCACGCTGGAGACCAGGCTGGCCTCAAACTCAGAGAGATCCTCCTGCCTCATGCGTGCTGGGATTAAAGGTAAAGTTGTTCTTATATTGCTCTATAATAACAGTTACAGTGAGGTGTTTTGATACCCCAGTATTTCCTTTTCTTCTCAGGATTGCTCTGTTTGCTGGGCCTGGTGGTACATGCCTTTAATACAGAGGGAGTTCCCGGAGAGCCAGGCTCCACAGAGAAGCAGAAAGGGAGAGAAAGGAATGCTCTGCTTATTTAGGGTCTTTTGTGTTTACATATAAGTTTTAAAGGTTTTTTATGTGTATGTATGTGTGTGTGTGTGTGTGTGTATCTCTGTCTCTGTCTCTCTGTATCTTTAACAAATGGTGTTGGCATAGCTGGATGGTAGGGTATAGAAAACTGTAAATAGATCCGAGCCTGTCACCCTGCACAAAACTCAAATCCAAGTGGATCAAAGACCTCAACATAAACCCAGCCACTCTGAACTTGATAGAAAAGAAAGTGGGAAATACACTTCTATGAATTAGCACAGGCGACCACTTCCTAAATATAACACCAGTGGCACAGACACTAAGACCAACAATCAATAAGTGGGATCTCCTGAAGCTAAGAAGCTTCTGTATAGCCAAGGACACTGTCAATAGGACAAAACAACAGCCTACAGAATGGGAAAAGATTTTCACCAACCCTACAAGTGATAGAGGACTGATCTCTAAGATATATAAAGAACTCAAGAATCTAGAGTCCAAAACCTTGAATAACCCTATCAAAAAATGGGGTTCAGATCTAAAAAGGGAACTCTCAGCAGAAAAATTACGAATGGCTGAAAGGCACCTGAAAAAGTGCTCATCGTCTTTAGCCATCAGAGAAATGCAAATCAAAACAACTTTGAGATACCATCTGACACCTGTTAGATTGGCTAAGATAAAAGACACAGATGACAGCCTATGCTGGAGAGGATACGGAGCAAGGGGAACACTCCTCCATTGTTGGTGGGAGTGTAAGCTTGTTCAGCCACTTTGGAAGGCAGTATGGTGGTTTCTCAGAAAATTGAGAATCAATCTCCCTAAGAATCCAGCAATACCACTTCTGAGTGTATACCCTAAAGATGCACAGCTGCACTCCAAAGACATTAGCTCAACTATGTTCATAGCAGCATTATTTGTAATAGCAAGAACCTGGAAACAACCTAGATGCCCCACAACTGAGGAATGGATTAACAAACTGTGGTACATCTACATAATGGAATACTACTCAGCAGTAAGAAAAAATGATATCCTAAAATTTGCAGGCAAATGGATGGATTTGGAGAATATCCTCCTGAGCGAGGTCTCGCAAACCCAGAAAGATAAGCAGAGAATGTACTCACTCATTAGTGGTCTCTAAACAAACAAACAAATAAGAAAAAAGCAAAATGTGTCTAAGTTGCAAACCACAACCACTAAACAGCTTGGGATCGGAAACACCTTGGACTGACTCCTTGGATCCCACTCCCTCTAGAGGAACACCTGACTCAGTCTTGATGTTGGGGGGGAGAAAACTGGATCTGCCAGGAGTGGAGGCTGAACTAAGCAATATTGGGACCTTGGGACTGCCTGCCCTTGCTGGAGAGGAGATGGGAAGATGTGGAGAAGAGAGAGTGACCTGAGGGGATGGGAGGGGGAAGGGACCTTGAATAAGGATGTACATGGATAGAAAATGTGAATTCTTTATTCATAATAAAAAAGAAAAAAAGAAAAACAACAAAAACCAAAAACAAAACCACAGCCCTCTAGGAGAGAGAAATTGCTCTCCAAAAACTCACCCAGTGATTGTGGAGAAGAAACACATATGGTGGGCTCTGCCTAGGCCTGGAAGCGAACTCTGGACAGAAACCCTAGCCAGCTGGGTAGTGACTCTGGCCAGGTGTAAAACTGTGTGGCTTCTTCTTTTTTTTTTTTTTTTTTTTTTTTTTTTTTTGGCAAGTTTGTTCCCCAAATGTTGGGAGCCAGATATTTCACAAATTCTATTTATTGATATAATAAAAACCTGGAGCCAGATATTGGAGAAAATCTGGAATATCAGAGTAAGGAAACCGACCACATCCAATTCTCACCCAGTCACCTCCTTTGGCTGAACAGGCTGCTCTGTTTTAATAGGTCCTCAGCCTGACTGGTCGCTCATCGCTCAGACAGAATGCTCAATTTCTGCCTCCTTATGACTTATATTTTTCTTACTTCCCAACTATTTTACTTCCTGGCTCAACTCTCCTAGAGCTAGGATTAAAGGTGTGAGCTACCACTGCCTGGCTGGTAGGCCTTGAACTCCAGGGAGATCCAGACAGATCTCTATCTCCTTAATGATGGGATTAAAAGCATTTGGGCCACTCCCTGACCTTCCTGGCTTGGCTCTGGGTGATTCTGTCCTCCGATATTCCAGACTAATCTTATTAAATATACAATATATCACCACAGAATACTTTATTCTTCCATATCAAAATTTGTTTCTTTTTTTAAAATTTTTTTAATTTTCATTTTATGTGCATTGGTGTTTTGCCATGTGCATGTATGTCTGTGTGAGTGTCCCCTGCAAGTGGAGTTACAGGCAGTTGTGAGCTGCCATGTGGGTGCTGGGAATCGAACCCGGGTCCTCTGGATGACCAGCCATGCTCTTAACCACTGAGCCATCTCTTTAGCCCTTGTTTCATTCCTTATTTTCTTGTCTTTTTTTTTTTAATAGATCAGACCTCATAAATTAAAAATTAAAAAAAGAGATCTATTTATTTATTTATTTAACAGTATTCTAACATGCAGGCACCAAATCTCATTATAGATGTTTGTGAGCCACCATGCAGTTGCTGGGAATTGAACTTAGGACCTGGGAACAACAGCCGGTAACCTCTGAGCCATCTCTCCAGCCCCTCTTTTTTCTTGTCTTATTGCTTTAGCTGAGACTGAGAGAATGTTCGGGGTGTTAATAAGGATGTACAGAAAGGGCACCCACCCTTGCTCTACTCCTCATCTTAGAGGACGTGTGTGCACGCTCTCCCTTCAGGATGACGATGCTATCAGTTTGCTGCACATAGCTTTTATTATGTTAAGGTTTTATTACAGCAATAGAAACTCTAAAACAGCTAGTGACAGCAAAAAAACCTCGTGAAGAACGTTGGGATAGCCAGTGTGGTCTGTAGGGCTCAGGGAGGTACTCAAGGAAGGATGGTTCAGGAAGCCTTGTGACCGCAGCAATGCTGGCCACAGAACGGGAAGAACGTTCCTGAGAGTGAAGCTGACTGAGGGCGTGGCCAGCGGAGAGCGGCTGGGGGGCGGGGACTCCTAGTGAGCTGGGGGCGGGGGGGGGGGGGGGGGGAGGGCCTGCATGTCTGACTACTCTACCTCGGGATCAGGCAGCGTCCTTTACAGACAAAGCTTACAATTATGCCGATGGCTAGGGATGTCTTTTACAGGGGACAGGTCACACTCCAGGAGACAGCCTGGGCCTAGGATAGTTAAAAATGGGACCCAACAAGAAATCGTAAACTTACTGAAAACATTGTGTATATTTGGAAATACTTTCTTCCTTTTTTTCTCTCTCTTTCTTTCTTTTTTTTAATATTTATTTATTCATTTATTCATTTATTTATTTATTTATTTATTTATTTATTTATTTATTTATTTATTTATTTGATGTGAATTGGTGTTTTGCCTACATGTATAACTGTGTAAGGGTGTCAGATCTTGGAATTACAGACAGTTGTTAGCTGCCATGTGGATGCTGGGAATCGAACTCAGGTCTTCCGGAAGAACGATCAGTGCTCTTAACCGCTGAGCCATTTCTCCTCTCTCTTTCCTTTTTTTCTTTTCTTTCTTTCTTTTTGGTGATTTTAAAGTATGAACTTTGTGAAAATGTGTTTCAATGCCAAAGCTTGAACACACCTGCTAGCATCACGAACAAGATCAAAGAAAAGTGACTTTGAAGCGAAGAAGTTTTGTCTATAAATGTACATGTGTCTACACTTGTGTTACCCCGCATATTAGTTGTTTTAAGTATTTCATGTGTCAACTAAGTTGATCTTCCTAACTCTTGAGGTCAGAAATTATCAACAGGAGTGGTGTTTTTTTTTTTTTTTTTAGCAATAAAATAATAAATCCCAATCACTGAGTCAGGCAACTAAAAAAAATATGTGACTGAGTGTCCCAGGAGGCTGGGATAAAGGAGGTCATTTACCACTGGAATTGTCAGTGTCTTGGGGAAGGTCAATCACAGGCCCTGCCTGGCATTGTGTCAGGACTGGCTTGAAGTCTGGCTACAAGCCAAGATTGCTGCCTCTTGCCCCAGCAGCAGCCCAAAGAAGCTAGCTCCTGGCTGTAGAGGGGAAGGATTTAGTTTCCCTAGAGTTCCTGCAGTGAGTACAGTACTAAGGGACATCCCATCTACCGGCTTACCCACTGGGCTAAGCAGTCATTTTCACATGCAAAGGCTGGGGGATTGTGAAGCAAAGGAAGGTGCCCGAGTTCTTCGTAAGAGGCGGGGCCAGGATCTTAATTCAGATCTGTCTAATTCAGATCAAGCTAATTTGGCAAAGTCAAGTTGAGGTGGGACAGGGAGGCAGGGAGAATCTTTGGGGACACTAGAAGGGAGGGGAGCCCCTCACCTTGCCATCCAGTCAAAGCTTTCTGCCAGCGAGGAAACAAAAATCCCAGCCCAATTAATAACTGCTTCAGCTATTAATTCCATTTTCCACCCCAGACATAAACCTATAATTTTCCAGGTCTCTCACCAGAAACCCAGTTATAGGAAAACTATACTAAACCTCTTGGACAACAGTTGGGATTCCTCTTTCAACCTTATCAGATTCTAATTCCAGTCAAGGCATTTCTGGAGATACCTTAGAATCTCATTCATTGAAACTGAGGAAATGGCCTCATGACTGAGGAGACTTGGGTACCTGAATTCAAGTTCCCTAGGGCCTATGTAAATCAGAACATTGACTATGCATGTCTGTAACCTCAGCACTGGGGCAGAGACTGTTGGATCACTGGATCTTTATGGCAAGTCAGCCTGGCTGAAATAGTGAGCATCACTATTCAATGAGGAAGTCACATCTTCCCCTGTGTGAACACCTAAAAATGACTATTTCTTTGTTTGACATGTGAATTATTTACAAGTGTTTTACTTAGCTTGAAAATATTTAGAAGATTTTCTTTACATTTTTTCATTGTAACGAATTCCTGGCCACTTACACTCAGATCCACATCTTTGCACGGATTTTTCACATCAGTCCCGTGGTTACGCCATTTGTGATAAATGCCTAATACTTCCACCAGAGGACAGCAAGGCAACATGAACAGGGGAGTGCGGATCAGAAGGCGTTTGCCTGGAGGAATGGGCTCAGGGAAGTCTTTGAGAGGGGAGAAGGGAACTGGAAAGAGAGTTGGGATGAAATCCAAAGGAAAGGTACTTACAAAGCTCTATACAGTTTTTGTAACATTTAGAGATGTCTTCAGCTAAAAAAAAAAAAAAAAAAAAAAAAAAAAAAAAAAAAAAAAAAAAAAAAAAAAAAAAAAAAAAAAAAAAAAAAAAAAAAAAAAAAAAAAAAAAAAAAAA
>PVIH01001758.1:49026-84121 GCA_004025045.1 Sigmodon hispidus | reverse complement strand
CCACAGACGCAGGCAAATCATATCTTTTTATTTTCTTTGTTTCTTCTCTAAATCAGTGGTTTCACTTCCTTTCCCAAGTGCATGCTTTTCTCAAGAGAACCGGCTGGAAAGTGTTGCCCTGTACATTAGTGGGTGGTTCTGCATCTTCTGGCTTGATTTTGGCTGGAGATACAACAAAGGTAGAAATGAGAGTTGGCAGCCAGTGTCTTTATTTCTGATGTTGATGCTTAGGGGCTTGCTTTGTACGATGACCTAGCATTGCTTGGCTGTCCCATATGATATGGTTAGACGGAGGTGTAGTAGCGTGAATTTGGGTTGTATAAATGAGACTCTGAGCCAAATATCAGGAAAAGGCTGAAATATCAGAGAGAGGAAGCACCACAGTCAATTCTCACCCAGCTGTCTTGCAGCTTCCTCAGCCTCACTCCTGGTCTCTTCTGCCAGAGTTTCTGTCTCTCTGGTTTTTATATACCCTATCCCATCCAGATTAGGATTAAAGGCGTGTAGCCTTGAATGCACAGAAACAGAAGAAGTTCTGTCTCTGGAGTTACGGGATTAAGGGTGTTGGTCACCACTCCTGGCTTTCCCTGTGCTGGGATTAAAGGTGTGTGTGATTGACTCAGCTGTTTATCCTTGTATTCAAGGATCAAGGGTTTCCTGAGCTGTCTGCCTAGGATTTGACTGTGTGGTCTTTCTGATACGTCAGGATTTATTAAATATTTAACATGTATCCATAAGGCGGTCCAGGGGAAGAGGTATTTTGGAATCTCATCCAACAGTCTTAGTAGAAACTTTGGGAACACTGGAGAGAGGCCATATGAGGGTGAGCAAAGAGAAACTCAGGAAACTGGCTCGTCAGCCTTTGTTCTCAGAGTTCCTTGGGGAGTCCTGGGGTCCCTTTTCATTTCCTGTTTCTGTGCTCTCCTTTTTTCCAACAGGAGAAGCCTGCAAATAAGGCGTCTTGTGGGGCTTTGTAGTTTTTGTTTGCTTGTTTATAGATAGGGCCTTGCTACATAGCTCTGTTTGGCCTTGAACTTGCTATGTAGACCAGATTGATATCAAACTCACAGAGATCCACCTACTTCCATGCACTATCTTTAAGAAGCTCACAGACATTCCTGGAGCCCTCCTGACATTGAAATGCTATTCCTAGTACATAGGAACCAGGTGTGTGGATGAGTAGGCAATCATTGCAACTACATCTACAGGGCTGCCCGCCCGCCCAGGACCTGTCTGACCCAGAGAAGCAGCAGCTTCTGCATGGGAGAGCAAGACCATATTCTTCCTTGGCCATCAGTGGTAAATCTGAGCAGATTAAGTCAGGCCTTCTGAGTTTATTAGGTGTGGAGAAATATAGGGAGGCTCCATGGAAGAGCTCCAGGATATGGAAATGTAATTACACAAATAGATGGGCTGAGGATTACAGAAAACTAATGAAATTAGTACCTCCCATTCATGCTTTGTATGCAGCTTTGATCTGTGGAGTAAGCAGTTGATAGGAATAACTAGAACCTTCCCATGCTGTTTTAGACATTGCTTATGTTCTGCTATGGTGCCTTGTTTAGTTGTAAACTTCTGGGGTCATCTGACGTTTTCTCAGAACAGATGACCAAGGACTTTGATGGCACTTCACCAAGGTTATATTTATTATGGGATGGTGGCTCAGGATGTTGCTTTGTCCTGCCTATCCTCTGGAAAGGTTTTGTTATATAGTGATAAAATGCTAACCCCTCAATGTTTTGCAGATTTGGAAAACCATTGGAGACACAACCAGGTACAATGTACTTTCACCTACAACTCAAGCAAGGCTTGGTTAATTCAAAGGAAACAACAAAACCCCCCAAGGCACCATGCAATGATGGAAAAGCACACTCCCAGAGTCAAGCCCACTAGAAGACTCTGAGACCAGATAAACTGCTTGGGAGAAACAGAAAGTAGCTGAGCTGTCTGGAAGGTTTAGACCAACTGAGGCATCTGGAAAGGACAATGTCCAACCTGCTGAGCTGCCTGCTGGCCATGCAGTGAACTCCATGGTCATCCATGCTGGGGTGGACTTTGGTGATGCAGATGTGTGAGTGAGTCACTTCTGCTCCTGTAAGTGACTCCTCATCCAAATTCCTGTAAGGAACCTCAATAAAGTTTATTGGTTCACCAAGTCGGACTTTGGAGGTATCTGTACTTTAGCTTGTTATCAGTTTTCTATCAGGGGTGAGCAGACCATTTCGTCTCCCAGGAACAGTTTTGTCACATGACACCAGAGTAAGAAAGTGCACACAATGACTCACTTCTTTCAACTGGGCCCCACCTTCTACATTTCACCATACCCGATAATGCCATGATATGTCAGCCAATCAACAGGTTAGTCTCTTCCTTAGGGAACCGTCTTCATGATCTAAGTGTTTCTGAAAATTCCATCAAATGCAATGCCGGAACACAAAACTATGTCCTAGTATAGACTCGGCAGAAGCTCACCTCCTGTGGCACACCCTATCCTCAAATTTATAGACTTGAAGAGTGGAATGATTGTCGGGAGATGAAAAGAGGGGCAAAGAATTACTAATAGATGGCTATCACGTTTCCACTTAGCAACATTAACACGCTCCAGATACGCACTGTGCACTTGGAGCGATAACTGACAATACTATAACATAGACCTAAAATATCCAAGGGGGTAGATTTCACTAGATATTCTTACCAAAGCACCAGAAGACCGATGGAGGGACAGCAAGGGGGTTAGAGAGATGGCTTAGGGGTGAAAACTACTTGATATGCAACCTTGAGAATCTGATCCCAGGACCTACACTGCAACCTGGCATCCTACCTATGACTATAGTCTCAGCTCCAAAGGCATAGAGTCAGGGCCATTCCTGGGGCTTTCTGGCTGCCAGGCTCATTTAGAAAACCCAAGCTCCAGGTTCAGGGAAAACTCTACCTCACAGAAATAGTGAGTGATAAAAGGGAACACTGGCTACCTTTCTTGGTCTCTGTGTGCACGCACAGGTTGTGTGCACCCCCATCTCATGTAGCACACTGTGGTGGAAATGTTCTCTGTATGCTGTAAATAAAGGAGCTGTTTTGGCGTATGTGGAGCACTGTAGAAGTGGGTGGAGAATCAGAGGAGAGATAGATAGAAGGAGGGTAGAGTTAGTGAGTCTCCATCCAATTCCCAAGGAAGAATCATATAAGGAATCCAGGTGAGCCACAGGCCGGGACACATGGCAGATAGAATATTAGACATGGGTTGAATTAAGATGAAAGAGCTAGCTAGTAATGTGCTTGAGACATAGGCCAAACAGTATGAAGTTAATATAAGTGTCTGATTCATTTCTTTGGGGGGAAAAAGCCGCCGAGGGCAAGGTACAAACTTCTGGCCCAAACGGGACTGGAAATTTTCTGCAACAGCACACACAATAAAAATAGTCATACATAAGTAGGTGAGTACCTAAGTGATAAAAATTCCTATGCATGAAAAGGTCAATGCTGCATATCACTTAATAAGTAACAAAACCAAGTCAATTTAAACACATCATTTTTTCTGTTATTGAGCCAGTGACAAGCTATGGAAAAAGAAATTTCTTAGCTCATTTTCTTTCAGATCTTAATAGAATTTATTTATAATTCTAGAATTGAGTAGCAGTCTGGACTAAAAAGGATCCAGAATATGCTGCCATGCCACATGGGCTAGTCGTATTTATAGTCACAATCCCAGGTCATTTGCCAGGTGCACATATAGCTTTGAACCCACGGGTACAATGTAGATAGTTTATATAACAGTCTGAGGTAGTGACTGGGGAGATGCCTACTCAGCTATGAAGTATATGAATTACAACAACTACCCATAAGACACAATAACCTTGTGCCATAGTGGTACACATGCCCTGGTGATAAGCAACAGCTTAAGGTCTGCTTAACAAGAGGGAAATCTTAACTGGTACTGGAAACTTGGTCAAATACCCAAGGCTAGAGGAGTCATGGATCATAGAAAAGAACCCATAGCTACCATTTTCTAAGCCAGAATAATTCCTAACACATTCTAAATATTCATTCTTATATCTATATATGCCATAGTTCTCACCACTCATCAGAGAAATTTCTTTTTGAAAACCACATTCAATAAAAATGCAGAGAACAAGAGATGACGTGGTTGAACGAGAGATCCAGTTTTGATGATACATATATACCACAACTCCTAAAGCTCAGGATTCACTGTGGGAGAAGGGGCAGAAAGATTGGAAGACCCAGAGAACAGGGAGTTTGCTGTGATGAGTCTCTTAGAAATGCCAGAGAAGCAACATTCGTGAAGTCTCATCCAACATGAGACAACCTAAACAGGATGTGAGCAAGGATGACATGAACAGGCATGCTCACACAGAAGGGGGAACACTTACAAGGCTGTAATCTTAGACAAAAAAAAAAATGCAGGCAACTAAGTGGAAGAAATAGTCTTTCTTAGAGAAAAGTACCCTCAGTTTGTATTCAGTACCAAGTGGTCAGCTCTGAAATCACAGATCATATACATACAAGTAATACATACAGGTAACATTATGTGGACTGAGCAGGTTGTATTTATATATATTTATGAATGTATACACACACACATATATATATTTAAGTGTGTGTGTGTGTGTGAGAGAGAGAGAACAATTAAAGGCCATAAATCTGAGAGAGTGAAAGGAGGGTATATGAAATGAGATAGAGGGAGGAAAAGGAAGAGGGAAGAAATGATGTAATTATAGTTGTAAAAAGAGTTATTTATTTATTATATATACAGTGTTCTGTCTGCATGTACGCCTGCAGTCAGAAGAGGGCATCATTACAGATGGTTGTGAGCCACCATGTGGTTGTTGGGAATTAAACTCAGGACCTCTGGAGGAACAGTCAGTGCTCTTAACCTCTGAGCCATCTCCCCAGCCCTGTAATTATAACTTTTAAAAATAAAAAAATTCTTATAGAAAAGAACCTGAGCTAGAAATTGCTTATAACAATCTCTAAAGATCCTGAACTTTTTGAATAATTTTTTTTTTCTGAGTGGAAAATTTTATATCAACTGGTTTCAACAAGAAAACAAGTGACTACTTAGCAATATGAACAGTGTTTCTCATACCAGTGGCCAGGAGAGGGAAGAGAAAAGGGAAGTCTGTGGGTTTACCCCTTTGTCAAAGCAGAAGCAGGACTCCAAAGAAAGGGCCAACTTCCCTCCATTAGGAGACCAGAGACAGCACTCGGATAAGGACAGCAGCTGAGGGCAGGATGGAAGCAGCCAAAGGCTGGGCCAGAGAGAAGGTGGGCAGGAGTGCGGGTCCAAGCCCTCCAGCTGACATCACCATGGGGGCGTCATGGGCTGAGGATTCTGCAGATAGGACATCACCACGGCAGAGATTGAGAGCATGAAGCTGCTCATCATTTGCTTAGTGTCCTCCGAGCTCCGGGAGTTGGCAAAACTGATAAAGGAACAGTAGACGGCAACCCAAGGACGCCCCTTGAGCTTAAGCATGAGGCCGCACATGCTGAAGATCATGCCGAGAAGATTCATGTAGTCCGGGGTGGGGTCGTCCAAAGCTGGATTGCACTCGCTCGGCGGAGGTTTATACCTCAGCACTTTGTTGGGTCTCCGTGGGTCGGACATGTTGTTGGTACTTTTTGAATAATTTAACACTCCTAAGTTTATATAATATGCCAGAAAGCTAAGATGAAAAGACAAGCCCCTAACCTGATACATACCCATCACATTCTGCCATATTCTGGAGTTAGACAAGTGGACTACTTCTTGAGTATGTGGAAGTAATTATGGCCATACTACAAGAATGTACCTGGTATCACCTGAATGTGCATAAGAGCACAGCTATCTGGGATGCAGCCTGTGATTTTTCAAAGCACAATAGAGAGATAGTCTCAATCATCAGAGGCTCAACAGGTAGAGTAGGGCTTTAAGCTGTGTGAAGAGTTGGTACCTTAATTCCTTTTCCTGTTACTATGATAAAACACCCTGTGAAAAGCAGCTTAAGGGAGGAAGAGCTTATTATGAAATAGTCCTCCTTCAGGGGAGTCTGAGCAAAAAGATACCAAGCCACCTGGCTAAATAGAAATATAAATAAAACTATGTGTTAACTTAAAGTATAAGAGTTAGTAAGTCATAAGCCTGAGCCATAGACCAAACAGCTTGTAAATAATGTAAGTCTCTGTCTTTATTTGGGACTAAGTGGCTATAGGAAGGTTTTGACCTGTGAGGTAGCCAGGCCAGAAACTTCTGGCTACAGTCACCTATTACAATCAAACTTATAATAATGTTAGGTATATTTTCAAGGTCAAATAGAGATATAATGTCTAAGATTTTTTTTCTATTTTTTATTTAAAAAATTTTAAACATACCCACCACTGTTCTCCCTCCCTCCTCTCTTCCCAGCGTTCCTCCAGCTTCTCCCCATCCCTTCCCCCATCCATTTCTCAGAGAGGATAAGGAGTCCCAGGATGAGTCAGTGCAGTCTGGCATATCCAACTGAGATACGGCCAAGCCCCTCCCCTCCCAGTATCAAGGCTGAGCAAAGTTTTCCTCTATAGGGAATGGGTTCCGAGAAGCCAGTTCATAATGTGGGATGGTTTTCTGTATGCTATAAATTACCATTGAATAATAAAGGAACTGTTTTGGCCTATGACAAAGTAGCTTATAGGCAGGTGGGAAATCCAAACATAGAGGGGGAAAAAGGCGGAGTCAGATGGAGACACTTTGAGCTGCCACCTAAGGAAGCAAGATGTAAAGGAACACAGATAAGCCATAAGCCATGTAGCAAGACATAGATTAATAGAAATGGGTTGAGTTAAGATACAAGAGCTTAGCTAGCAATACGCCTGAGTCATAGGCCCAACAGTTTGTAATTAATATAAGCATTCTTCAGTTGAGGGGCATCTAGGTTGTTTCCAGGTTCTGGATATTAAGAATACTGCTGCTATGAGCATAGTTGAGATAATGTCCTTGTGGAAAGAATTTCCATATTTTGGGTATTTGCCCAAGAGTAGTATTCTGGATCATTAGGTAGATTGATTTCCAGTTTTCTGAGGAACCACCATACTGATTTCCAAAGTGGCTGTACAAGTTTATATTTTCACGAGCAATGGAGGAGTGATTCCCTTGCTCCGCATCCTTTCCAGCATAGGCTGTCATCTGTGTTTTTGACCTTAGCCATTCTGGTTGGTATAAGATGGTATCTCAGAGTTGTTTTGATTTGCATTTCCCTAATGGTTAAGGATGTTGAGCAATTCTTTAAGTGTTTTTCAGCCACTTGAAATTCTTCTGTTGAGACTTCTCTATCTCTGTATTTCATTTTTAAATTGTATTATTTGGTTTTTTGACCTCTAGTTTCTTGAGTCATTTATATATTTTAAAGATCAGTTCTCTGTCAGATGTAGGATTGGTGAAGATTTTTTCCCATTCAGTAGAATGTCGTTTTTGTCTTATTGACCATGTCTTTTGCCTTACAGAAGCTTTTCAGTTTCAGGAGGTCCCATTTATTAATTGTTGCTCTCAGCATCTGTGCTACTGGTGTTATATTTAGGAATTGTCACCTGTGCCAATGCATTGAAGGGTATTTCCCATTTTCTTTCTCAGTGTAAATGGTTTTATGTTTAGGTCTTTGATTCACTTGGGCTTGAGTTTTCTGCAGGGTAATAGATTCTTACATTCTTCTACATTCTACCATCCAGTTATGCCAGCACCATTTGTTGATTATGCTTTCTTTTTTCACATTGTATATTTTTGGCTTCTTTGTCGAAAATTAGGTGTTCATTGATGTGTGGATTAATGTCAGGGTCTTCAGTTTGATGTCATTGATCCACAAGTCTGTTTTTATATCAATACCAAGCTGTTTTCATTACTGTAGCTCTATGGTAGAGCTTGAAGTCAGGGATGGTGATGCCTCCTGAAGTTCTTTTATTAAACAGGATTATTATTTTGGTGATTCTGGATTTTTTGTTTTTCCATATAAATATGAGTATTGTTCTTTTGAGGTCTATGAAAAATTGTGTTGGGAATTTGATGGGGACTGCATTGAATCTGTAGATTGCTTTTGATAAGATTGCCATTTTTACTTTATTGATCCTACCTATTCAAGAGCATGGGAGAGCTTTCCATTTTCTGATATCTTCTTCAATTTCTTTTTTCAATGACTTAAAGATTTTGTCATACAGGTCTTTCACTTCTATGGTTAGAGTTACCTCAAGATATTTTATGTTATTTGTGGCTATTGTGAAGGGTTATGTTTCCCTGATTTCTTTTTCAGCTCTTTTATCATTTGCGTATAGGAGGGATATTGATTTTTTTAAGTTAATCTTATATCCTACCACATTGCTGAAGGTGCTTATCAGCTGTAGAAGGAGTTTTCTAGTAGGATTTTGGGGTTCATCTGTGTATACTATCATATCATCTGTAAATAGCAATTTTTAACCCTCTGATCTCCTTTGTTGTCTTGTTGTTCTAGCTAGAACTCTGAGTACTATATTGAATAGATATGGGGAGAGCGCACAGCTTGTCTTATTCCTGACTTAGTGGGATTGCTTTGTGTTTCTCTCCATTTAGTTTGATGTTGGTTGTTGGCTTGCTGTATATTGCCTTTATTATGTTTAGATATGTTCCTTATATCCCTGATTGCTCCAAGACCTTTATCATGAAGGGGTGTTGGCTTTTTCCAAAGGCTTTTTCAACATCTAATGAGATGATCATGTGGGTTTTTTTCTTTCAGGTTGTTTACATGATGGATGACACTGACAGATTTTCATATGTTGAACCCTCCCTGCATTTCTGGGACGAAGCCTTTTTGATCACAGTGGATGATTTTTTTAAGTTTATTTATTTATTATTAAGTATACAGTATACAGTGGAGGGCATCAGATGTCATCATAGATGGTTGTGAGCCACCATGTGGTTGCTGGGAATTGAACTCAGGACCTCAGGAAGAACAATCAGTGTTCTTAAACTCTGAGCCATCTCTCCAGCCCCAGATGATTTTTTTATATGTTCTTGGATTGATTCAGTTTGCCATTATTTTATTGAGTACATTTGCATCAGTGTTCATGAGGAAGATTGGTCTGTAACTCTCTTTGTTGTGTCTTGTGTGGTTTGGGCATCAGGGTGACTTTAGCCTCATTTTAAAAAGTTCAGCATCGTTTCTTTGTTTCTATTGCATGTAACAATTTGAAAAGTATCAGTATTAGCTCTTCTTTGAAATTCTGGTAGAATTTTGTACCAAAACCATCTGGCCCCGGGTTTTTTTTTCTTTGGTCGGGAGACTTTTAATAACTGCTTCTATTTCCTTATGAATTAATAGTCTATATAAAAGTTGTTTATCTGGTCTTAATTTAATTTGGTAAATGGTTTCTATCCATAAAGTTGTCCATTTCTTTTAGGTTTTCCAATTTTGTGAAGTACAGGTTTTTGAAGTTTGACCTAGTGATTCTCTGGATTTCCTTGGTGTCTGTTGTTATTTCCCCATTTTCATTTCTAATTTTGTTAGTTTGGATATTTTCTCTCTGCTTTTTGGTTAGTTTGGACAAAGTTTGTCTATGTTGTTGATTGTCTCAAAGAACAAACTCTTTTTTTTACTGATTCTTTATATTGTTCTCTTTGTTTCAACTTTATTGATTTTAGTCCTGAGTTTGATTATTTCTTGTTATCTACTCCTTCTGGGTGAGTTTGCTTCTTTTTTGTTCTAGAGCTTTTAGCTGTGCTGTTAAGTCTTTTGTGTGAAATTTCTCCTTTTTTTTTTTTTTTAATGTGGGCACCTAGTGCTATGAACTTCCTGTTAGCACTGCTTTCATCACATCCCATAAGTTTGGGGATGTTGTGGATTTATTTTCACTGAATCCTAGAAAGCCTTTAATTTCTTATTTTAAAGAAGATTTATTTTTATTTTATTTACAGTGGTGTTTTGCCCTGAAGCTAGAGTTACAGACAGTTGTGAGCTGCCATGTGGTTGCTGGGAATTGAACCCCGGTCCTCTGGAAGAGCAGTCAGTGCTCTTAATCACTGAGCCATCTGCCCAGCCCCTAATTTCTTTATTTACTTCTCCGTTGACCTAGAGGTAGTTCAGTTGAGAGATGTTCAGTTTCCATGAGTTTGTAGCTTTCTGTGGTTTGTGTTGCTGTTGAACTCTAACTTTAGTCCACAGTGGTCTCATAGAATATGAGGGGTTATTCTCCTTTTTTGTATTTATTTACATTTGCTTTATGACTGAGTATGTGGTCAATTTTAGAGAAGGTTTCATAGGGTGCTGAGAAGAAGGTATATTCTTTGGTGTTTGGATAGAAAGTTCTGTGTAAATCTGTTAAGTCCATTTGAGTCAAATATCTGTTAGATCTCTTATTTCCCTGTTAAATTTCTGTCTGGTAGACCTATTCATTGGTGAGAGTGGGGTGTTGAAGTCTCCCACTATTAGTGTGTGGGGTTTGATGTGATTTAAGATTTATTAATGTTTCTTTTGCATATGTGGGTGCCCTTGTATTGGGGATAGTAATGTTCAGAATTGAGACTTCATCTTGATAGATTTTTCCTGATATGAATGTATAATGTCTTTTCTGATCTCTTTTGACTGATTTTAGTTTCAAGTTTATTTTGTTAGATATTAGAATAGCTACACCAGGGCTGGAGAGATGGCTCAGCGGTTAAGAGTACCATCTGCTCTTCCAGAGGACCCGGGTTCGAATCCCAGCACCCACATGGCAGCTAACAACTGTCTGTAGTTCCAGTTCCAGGCAAACACTAAGGCAAATAAATAAATAAAGTTAAAAAAAAAAAAAAGAATAGCTACACCAGCTTGTTTCTTAAGTCCATTTGATTGAAAAGTCTTTTCCCATCCCTCTACTCTGAAGTAGTATTTATCTTTGAAGTTAAAGTATGTTTCTTATATGCTGCAGAAGGATAGATCCTGTTTTCCTATCTATTTTGTTAGCCTATGGGTTTCTTTTTTTTTAAATAAGTGAATTGAGTCCATTGGTATTAAGGGATATTAATGACCAGTGATTGTTAATTCCTGTTATTTGGGGCGGTAGTGTGTGCTTCCATTATTTGTGGTTTTCTTCTGTGGTATTATCTATTGCTTATGGTTTTGTGGGTGTATCTTGCTTCCTTAGCAACCTAAGTTTTCATTCTAGTGCTTTCTGTAGGGTTGGATTTGTGAATAGGTATTGTTTAAATCTGGTTTTGTCATGAAATATCTTGTTTACCCATCTATGGTGACTGCGAATTTTGCTGCAAGTTAGTCTGGACTGGCATCCATGGTCTCTTAGTGTCTGTATGCCCGGGACCTTCTGGCTTTCATTGCTTCCATTGAAAAGTCAGGTGCTATTTTGATGGGTCTGCCTTTATAAGTTACTTGGCCTTTTTCCTTTGCAACTCTTAGTATTATTTCTTTATTCTGTATGTTTAGTGGCTTGATTATTATGTGGTGGGTGAAGTTTTTTGGAGGGGGTTAGTCTATTTGGTGTTCTGTAAGCTTTTTGTATTTTTATAAACATTTTCTTCTTTAGATTGAGAAAATTCTCTTCTATAATTTTGGCCAATATACTTTCTGTGCCTGAGCTGGTATTCTTCTCCTTCTATTCCTATTATTCTTAGGCTTGGTCTTCTCATGATGTCCCAGATTTCCTGAACGTTTTGTCTTATGACTTTTTTTTCTTTTGGCTTTTGTGTTTTCTTTGACTGGTATATCTCTTTTCACTATTGGATCTTCCACGCCAAAGACTCTCTCTTTCAGCTCTTGAATTCTGTTGCTTATGCTTGCATTTATAGTTCCTGTTTGTTTACTCAGACTTTCCATTTCCAGCATTCCCTTGGTTTGTGTCTTTTTTTTTTTTATTGCTTCCATTTCAATTTTTAAGTCTTGACCTGTTTCCTTCACCTGTTTGATTGCTTCTCCTTTGATTTCTTTGGCTGTATCTGGGAGCCTGTCTTGATCCAATAGGAGCTGCAAAATCTGTTTCTCAGGGAGCCTCTGAGGTTGGGGGATTGAGCAGGTCTTGTAGGTGTCAATGTGGGAGGGGCTGGGGTGTTGATGAGTAATACCAGCTCAGCTGGGATGGGTGAAGTGTCACTCACCTCTTGATCCAATAGGGGCTGACAAAAATCTGTGTCGCAGGGAACCTCTGACACTGTAGTGAAGACTGACTGCCTGGCCTATGACCTGGACACTAGGACAGAAGACTGTGTAAAGACAGGGGGCTTACTTCCCGGGGTTTGCTGACTACTAGGCTCACTGGAAAACCAACAAGTGAAAAGCAGTGAGCTTCTCTGGCTTTCACAGGTGTGTGCACAAATGCATGCACCTGTCCGTGCATGCACACACCCTACACACACACATTTTAAAAACTCCATAAAGGAGCTACAAATGTAGCTTACCTTACTTTGCTGTGTGTGTGTACAGAGGATACAAGCAAGACACAAGATTCATGGCTTGGCTACCTTCCACTTCCCACCCTTCAGTCATGCTATGGTTGTTGACTTATTCCTAGAGCATATAGGACTAAAAGATCCTCTTTTCTTTTCCACCCCCCCCATAGACAAGTTCTTACTTTATACCCTGTTAAAATTGTTGCTCATCATGTGGCTGACTTCAAACTCTAAGTGCTGTGAAAGTGAGCTAGTATGAGGTAGTAGATGGATATGTCCATATGCCTTGATCTTAATTAGTCTTAATAAATAAAAACCCAGAGTATATATTAGGGTGAAAACTGAAAGGTCAGAGAAGCAGGGCAGCAGCCACTAGAGACTTCTTACCTCTATAAAATCTCAGACCCAATTGGGATGAGATCCTGTCTCTACCAACCTTATATTCCTATCTCCACCTCCCTAGTCCTAGGGTTAAAAGTGTGTGCCACCACTACCGGGCCTCTTTGGTTAACTAATGGCTAGCTCAGTCCTCTGATCTCCAAGCAAGCTTTATTTGTCAAAACACACATAAAATATCATACAACAATGTCTATTTGATTTTCTGGGCTCTATAATCCTAGCCCAGCTCTTCAAAAATACCAATTGCTATTAATTCTTAAACATGGCTAGGTGCCAGGACTTTTCCTCTTTTGTGTGCACTTTAGCTGGAGGTCAGTGTCATCCCTCAAGAACAACCCCAAAAATATGATCTTTGCTTGTGTGTGTTGGGGGGGGTGGTCCATGAGTTCAGTGCTTAAACTACTGCACACAAGTAAGATCTCTTCCAGCAGCATTTGATCATCTAACTTTACAGTATGAACAATGTCCAGGGGCAGTTCTGGCTCCCTTGCTGGTAGTTTGGTGCACTGTGTGAAATCACTTTCTTCCTTAGAGTAGTTGGAAATTGGGCATTGGTGTGTGTGTGTGTGTGTGTGTGTGTGTGTGTGTGTGTGTGTGTGTGTATGTGTGTGTGTGTGTGTGTGTGTGTGTGTGTTGTAGGGTCCTTAGGGACACTCCAAATGTCCAGAAGACACCTGATAGACAATTGCAGAGAGTAGTTTTATTCTTGAGAAAAAAAATAGCACGCTAGGACCTGCCCAAAATCCTTTTAAGCCTGATCAGGGAAATGACAGCTGTGGTTAAGTGTACTTCGAAATGATTGGGTATAGACCTTACTGATACAGAAATCATTTTATGATTGGCTCATAACATCTGGTCAGCAACTGTGGTTTCAATGTCAGGGGTCTGTCTGACTGAAAATAGCAAAAACAGTTCTTGCTTATGGCCTGGTAGGACCCTGATTGGCTACCAGACTGAAGTACTTAGTAAGGGTTTGGTTGAGGCCAGACATGAGTCAACAAAGGTTAGTGGGGTAATATGGGTCTTAGCAAACTGGCCCCTGGAAAAAACAACTGGCCCTGGTCACTTCATTGTATCTCATTTGAACATCCAACTTTACAGTGTGAACAATTTCCATGGGGTAGTTCTGGTTCCAGGCTTCCTTGCTGGTAGTTTGGTACACTGTGTGAAATCATCTCTCTCTCTCTCTCTCTCTCTCTCCCCCTCCCCCCTCTCTCCTGTAGCCCTCCCTGGCTGGCCTGAATCTTGCTAGTTCTAATCGCCTGTCTCAGAAAGCCCGAGTGAGAGTTGGAGTATGAGGAAGTATTCTCTAGAACTGACTGCTGGCACCACAATGCCACCTAATGATTAACTCAAGGTCCCTCACGGAATGAGTCATGTTCCTCGGGTAAAGTTTTCACACTTGAAATTCTCCTGTGTTCCCTGCTGAAGGCTGGAGCTAGCCCTTCTGCGGAGGGCCCTTGCCTGGCTCTCTTTCCCTGACCTCGGGTGATCAAGTTTTAAAACCTGGCTTCTACGAATCGCTAGAAAACCGTGGCCGGGCGGCGTGAGAACAGGAAGTGAGCGCATTCCTGGGGCTGCAGGCGCCGAGCGGAGCCTCCGAAAGCAAAAGCTAGCGGCGGCCTGCACCCGGCGTCGCAGACCTTCTTCTCCCCAGGGCCGTGGCCGGCGATCCCCGGAGCTGCTGCGGGCGAGCAGGGACTCGGCGGACAGGTAGGTGCTGCACAGCGGTCTCGATCCCTTGCCACCAGCCGGCCACGCGGCTGCTGCTTCGGGGGCGATCTTGCAGAGCACTTCCTGAAACTCGGGCACCGAGGTCCTGCCGGCGTCCGCAGGACCCTCTGCACCTCTCTGTCACCTCTTCGGGAAACTTCATTTAACTTCTTAGGCTCACTTTCTTTTTGGTTTGCTCCGGACCTGGGCTAAGCTAATCTTTCGGTGACATCACCGTGCGGAGTCCTCTCGCCCCTACTGCGTGTCCTCCGGGTTTTATGTGCTCCTCCCAATCCGAATACCCCCAAATGCTCTCCCCGCTCCCCCGCCATTCTCTCTCCCTCTCCTACCTCTCCCTCCTCTCCTTCCTTGAACTTTTAAACTTCTGATTTTCCTTCTTGCACCAACACTGCACTTAAAACTAAACACACACACAAAACTATGAGCTGAGGCCACTAATGTCTCAGTTTGCCTTAAGCAGTTACAATAGTGATTGGTTTTAAGTACCCGTAAGTCTTGGTAATCCTCACATAGTCATATTTCTAGTTCTTACCCTTCATTTTCTCCTCCTCTCTTCCTCCTCTTCTTTTAAAAGGAAGCTCTCTATGTTTTTTTTTTCTGCTTGGTTAGGTCTCAGTTACTTTCTTTACAACATGATTTATTTCTATTTTTATTTTATGTGTAAATAGACGAAAGAACTCGTACCCCCGACAGAGGGGTTGCCAATCATGGCTGTGTTACTGATAGTTATGGAGTGAAAACGGTGTATGCATAATGGTTAACCCAGAAAAACCTTTCAAATCCTGAAGAGTAGGAGCCAGGCAGTGGTGGTACATGCCTTTAATCCCAGCACTCCGGAGGCAGAGGTCGACGGAGCTGAGTTTGAGGCCAGCCTGGTCTACAAAATCGAGTTCCAAGACAGCCAGGGCTGCTACTCAGGAAAACCAAAAATAAATAAGTAATAGATAAATAAAATAACCCTGAAATATGAAAAGGACAAGAACAGTGACCCTGGCTTGTTTTTTAGACACATTTATTTGGCCTTTTCTAAGGCAGAGTTTGTTATCTTGAGTTGCTTTTTTTTTTTTAAATCAAACCTGCAGTTTGTGTCTTTTGAAAGGTGTTACTCTGAAGCAGCAGTTGCCAAAGGAGACCGCATGACATTCAAAGGCTTCTGTACAGTGAAGGAAATATTAATCAGGCAAGGAGACGCCGTACAGAATTGAAGAATCTTTACAAACTGTACATCTGACAAAGCATTAGTTAGACTCTAGAACACACACACACACACAAGAAAACAATAAGAATTCAAGCAACTTAATTAATACAAGAGCTAATTAGATGAACAGGTAGTTCTCAAAAGGTGAAATCAAGGTCCAGGAGGTTGGCTGAGGGGAGAAGGCACTGGCCATCCAGGTAGACAGCATGAGTTTCACCCACAGAATACACATGATGGACAAGGATGGACTCCTAGAAATTGTCTTCTGATGTCTGCAAGTGCCAAAAATGTCCCTCACTCTCAAATAAATAAGTAAAAATGGTAAAATATACAAACAGCTAAAAATAAAGAAGAATGCACCACTTCACTAGCCATCAGAGAAGTGTGAATTAAAGTGCACTGAGATTCCATTTTGTCCCTGTCAGAATAGTTATCATTAAGATAACAAATAACAGCAAATGCTCGAAAGAAACTGAGCAAAAGGGACCCTATACCCTGCTGATGGGATGTAAGCTGGGCTAGCCTCGGGAAAATCAATATGGAAGCTGTTCCAAAAATTAACAATAGATCTTTGGTGAGACTCACCTGTATTTATGCACAAAATTCTAAGTCAACATATCATGGAGATACTTGCACATGCCTACATACTCACAACAGATAAACTATGGGACCAACCCCACCATTAAAGACAAAGAAATGGATAAGGAAAATGTGGCATTTTACACACACACACAGAGGGAGAAATACTCAGCCACAAAGAACAGAGTATTTAACTGCTTATTTAGATATTTAAAATATTGCATAAAAAATAAAATCCAGCTGGACAGTGGCGGCACACAACTTTAATCCCAGCACTTGGGAGGCAGAAGCAGGTAGATCCCTGAGTTTGAGGCCAGCCTGGTCTACAGATTGAGTTCCAGGACAGCCAGGGTTACACAGAGAAACTCTGTCTCCAAAAGCCATCCCTACCTCCCCAAACCCCCAGTTACATTATTTGCAGGAAAATGGACCAAAAAAAATGAGGTAATCATATTAAGTAAACTGAGCCAATCTCAAAAAGACAAATGTCATTTGCTTTTATCATTTATGATTCCTAGATTTTATATAATCTATAAATGTCATGAATATGACATGAAAGAAGTGAAACCGTCTTGAGGCTGGATGGCAAAGGGGCTGACATGAAAAAGACGTGCAGTGTGTTCAGCATGCAGTGTATACACGTATAGCACTGTGCACAGTTGCACTTAGCTAGTGTCATTTGAAGGCCATCCTCTTCCTGCCGCCTTCTGTTTCCCGCCTGTGGGCGAGCAGGAAGTGCAAAGGCTCTACCCTACAGCCCTTGGTTGCCCTCTGCCAACCACAGAGCACAGAGAAGGGACTTGGGAGCCAGATGCCATCGCTGTTGTGAGGACCTCGGGGCTTGTTTCTGATAAGGTCAGCTGGGCTTTTAAGGGAGAAGGATTTTGATTCTAGAGCGTTCTAGGCTTCTGAGTCTGTGATCTGGAGTCCACATGGCTGTGGAGGGATTCAGGGTTTGAATACTGAAAGGGAAGCCAGCCGCAGCTTTATCTTTGTGGGTAGCTGCCCTCTGCGAGTCTGTTTCCCCCACCCCTCAGATGGATGTGCTTCTGCGTGTTCCTGGAATGTAGAGTAAGTACAGGTGTCTATTTGAAGTCGTCGTGTTCCCCCCTCCCCAAGCCAAAATTTACATTTCAACTGACTTGGCTGCGATCTTCTCATACACACGAGCACACCACCAAACACAAACATAACCTTAGCTATTTGAATAATATATATCCTGCAGTACAGGGAATTGAACCTTAGACACGCTAGACAAGCGCTTTATCATCAAGCTACCTCCCCAGCCTATTATTTTATTAAAACAGAACAGCACGTTCTAGAGAATGAAACAATAAGGAAGCACAGATTAGAAACTCAGACATCTGTACCGGCAGTGAGGTTAGGCGTCTTACAAGAGAAGTTACAAGTTAGGGATGGCTGTGCATTTTATTGAGGTTTGAATGCCTTTGCTGTGTCCTTAGGATCGAGGGAAGTTAGAGCCCTGTTCTGAGCAGCCTTGCCTCGAGGCAGAAGTGGCAGGAAAAGGACTTGGCCCAAGAGAGGCCTTGAGTGACTGGTAAACTTTTATCCCTGGAAGGTTCTAGCAAGTTTCACTTTATGCTCTCCATCCCCGCCCGGTCCCGCCCCGCCCCATCTTGGAGGTAGCTCTCTAAATCACAGGAAGAGGAGCTGGATGTGCCTGATTACTCACAGAAGGATTGTGATTAGGACTGAGCCTGGGCTCTAACGTAGACTGAGGCTTGCTTGTTCCATAGTGGGCCAGCCATATGCCTCCATTTGATGTGCAGCATTTTCCTCTTTTTAACTTTTAATATTTCTAGAAATGTCATTTATTTAAAAATATGATAATTTGCCTTTTTCAGTTGCATCTAATAGTAATTAGAATAAAATAGTGTATCTTTTATGAGTGACTCCACCCTTTTTTATCTTTATCTCAGCTTGGATTTCCCGACTGCTTTTAAACTCTCTTGTCATAGGCCAAAACAGTCTCTTTATTAACAAATGGTAATAAAACATACTCAGAACATACAGAAAGACATCTCACATCACTGGAGTAAAATGAAAACTGTAGTAACAGTTTCTTCAGAAGCTTCTAGTAAAATGAGTTACGAGAAATGTTTTATGCTGCTATGGATACTTCTAAATATTTCTATGTCATAATACAAACATTTACTGACATTTAAATATTATATCATATGTATATAAAATATTAAATGTTCTTGTATATTATATAGTGGAAATAAATTTATTGAGATTATATGACACAGTAATAGAATATATACATGACATGACAAACTTTTCCAATTTATTTATACATACATACTTAGGTAGACATGTGAATAAATTTCAGTATAAAATGTCAAATGTGACCAGAGAATTATTTCAAAATAATAAGATTTAAATTATTTTTATTTTATTTTATTTTTATGCCTTTTTACACTTTCTTTGTGAGGTGTTTTCAGGAACAGAAAAATATAACAGCAACATCATTTAAAAAACAAAGTTCATTTCCCGTGAATTCAGGCTACCAGTCTAGGTCACATAAAATGAGACCACAGTGTGCTCCCTGTTCTTCCAGATCAGGCTGCCTAGCAGTGATTTTTATAGTCTCTCAAATTCCATGAAAATGATTACCTTTTGGATGCTATGACTAGAGAAACATGTAACCTAAACAAAAGTAGCCAAACAAGACTGAATGTCATGCTCCATGGAGTGTCTTGGGAGCTAAGAAAGATAGATGTTTGTTAGCAGTTAGGACATGATGGAAAACACCTTCAGAGCATTGTCACATTATTGCAGAGGTGATGAGATGAGCGTGCTGTGATGAGGGGCCGGTCAGGGGCCAGTCAGGGGCCGGTCAAGGGCCAGAGGCCAGTCACATTATGTCCAAATTCACTGTCATCCTGGCCTCAGATCATAATGGGTGGAAAGTTCAGTTTTGTAACAGCATATCAGGAAATGCTGTTAAAAAGACATGAATGTGGGAAAGAAACTTGTAGGGAGGAGAGAGGGCGACAGGCGTGGGAGGCACATGAGGGAGGGTGGGAGTGTCAAGGGTGAACATGCATATATACGTGAAATGGTCAAAGAACAAGCTTAACCAATTACAACAATGAAAAGCTTTAAAGTAAAAGAAAATGCTGTTGAGTTTGTGACACCTAAAAAAGCTTATTGATGTAATTTTTTGATCTTGTAATATTACTTACAGGAAAATATCCTAAGGAAATAGTGCATTCAGAAATCTGCACTTTCATATCATCCTAAATTTAATAAGGTCAGGGCTGGAGAGGTGGCTCTGTGGTTAAGAGCACTGGCTGCTCTTCCAGAGGACCCAGGTTCAATTCTCAGCATGTGGATGGCAGCTTTCAGCTGTCTGTAACTCCAAGATCTGACACCTTCACACAGACATGCATGCAGGGAAAACACCAATGTACATAAAATAAAAATAAATTATTTTTAAAAATTAATAAGGCCTTGTTATGTGAATTATGTTCATATGATAGATGCCTTATAGATATTAAAATTTGTGCTATAAAGAAAAAAGGTGTAAGAATATCCTTTCAATATTATTAGTGAAAAAATAAATATGAATAAAATATTTTGTTAGAAGGCATGTGGTGGTGGTCCATGTCTTTAATACCAGCTTTTAACAGGCAGAGGCAGGCTGATCTCTGTGAGTTTGAGGTCAACCTGATCTCGAGAGTGAGTTTAAGGACAATCAAGGCTACACAGAGAAACCCTTTCTCAAAAAACGCCAATGTATATTTATTATATAATATTTATATTTATTTATGTATACTATATAAATGCTATATATAAGTTTCTACCATATATATGTGTCAGTAAAATGTTACTAGATATTTATCTTTGGTTGGTGAAATTATAGGTAATTTTTAATCTTTTATTTTTCTTAATATTTTTCTAAAATGAATAATTATTTTCTTCAGAAAAAAATAAAGGAAAGAAGGAAGTCTTGCCTCTTGTGGATTTTTCCCTGTTAATGGGCTTTTAACAGAGATTAAACTTTTAAAAAAAATTTTAAAGATGTTTGACCTAATGCCAGTAAACACAGCTGGCCTTAGTCAGGGTCTTTAAATAGAGGTTTACCTTAGGTTCATGTACATTTTGAGGAGCTAATACGAGGACTCTGGGTAAAACTATAACTGCCAAAGAACAGGAATGCTGCAGAAGGCTAGGCTTGCTGTCATTGTCCCCTCTCCCCAGGTCCACCATCCACTCTCCATAGACAACACAGAAGCAGCTTTAAGTGAGGGTCAGGGCCCTCTGTGAGCCCACAGGTACACATGTATCGTGTGAGTGCACCCACTAATGCATTCTGTAGCTCCCACATAGCAAGGTATGGTTTGCCTACTATTTCTTTTTAAATTTTATTTTATTATAGAGGGCATCAGGTCTCATTACAGATGGTTGTGAGCCACCATGTGGGTGCTGGGAATTGAACTCAGGACCTCTAGAAGAGCAGCCAGTGCTGTTAACCTCTGAGCCATCTCTCCCGCCCCCGTTGCCTGCTATTTTCCACAGCAGAGCTACACCTGCATGAAGGGCCTCCTCTACAGCTAACACTAATTGGTGGGTATCTCTGCTCTTTTAAGCAAGACTGGCATGCATTTATTGTAATGAGTTTTGGTTTTGAGGTCACTTACATGTAAGTATGAAAAAACCCTCAAAATTAATGTGGGGATTAAACTGTTTCGGTGGTGAAATTACCACCAACCTGCTTTAATTTCTGCTCAGCTCACATTGCCAATTTGATGGTGGAAAATTGGCCAGTTATAAAACAAACTGAGCAATTTCCCCCAAAGAGTGAAAGACTGCTGGTTTTAAATTACTTACTGTACTTGCCTCTGACCAGCCTGCTCTGATCTGTACTTGTCTATACATTGGGTTGCTAATTTTTCTCACCCTTTGACACAGGGTCTTGTTCTGTAATTGAGGCTGGCCTGTAATTTGAGACCCTTTATAAGCATGTACTACAATGCTCATGGGCCACCATGCCCATCTCCCACCAAGCCCAGGGTTCCTGCTCTGACTGTTTCTCTTTTAATTGATTTAATGGGTAACAAGAAAATTAGCCCCTCCTCCATTTAAAACAATCTTAATATTGATGTTTTCCTTCATTTCAAAGTTTGTTTTAAAATTATGTTTGTGTTGTAGGTGTGGGTTTGAGAGTCCGAGATCTCAGAGGGCACCTGCTGAGATGTCCATGTTATTGTGCCAGAGAATAAAGAACTGGATCATGAATTGTAATTTTTTTTTTTAAGTGTATTAAAGAAGAGAAAGGCACTGTTTCAGGAGAAAGTAGGTTACAATGTTGGGACAGGTTCAAGGGGGCCTCATTATGACCCTTTGGAGGTTCTTTGCACAGCGCTTGCCATCTCCGCTCAGAGAGTGCTGGGTTTTTCTGGCGCATGCTCTGTTCTGTAATATGGAGTTCTGTTGGGGAACGGTTTCTGATCTTTTTGCAGACTTGCTTCTTCTACCTGTTAATCCTGATGCCTCTTTCTCCCCTACTCTCTGGACATACTTGGATTATTTTTTGCAAAATATTTTACTTACTAAAGAAAAGATTATGGTTTTTTTGTTTTTTGTTTTTTAATGACCTTTAGGCTTTCTTTTCTATTATTTATTTATTTTTATCCCTGAAAGATCATTTACACATTTAATTTTTAATTTTTATTTTATTTTTGTGAGGTGGTGACATGGTTCAGCTAGGAAGGTTGTTGGGTGAGCTGCCTGGTGATCTGAATTTGTTCCCTGGAACCATGTAAAGGTACAAGAAAAGAACCACTAATACAAAGTTATCTTCTGATTCCAACAAGCACATGTTGGCCATGCGCACATGCACACATGGTGCTTTTTAAAGGGTCAGCTCTTTGATCCATTGTAATTTATTTTGATATCAGGATTTCAGTTAGAATCCATTCCTCTGCCCCTCCTTCCTCCTCTCTGTCTTCCCCATTCCCGTCACGTTTGAGTTATTGTTCCAAAACTGCCTTTAAAAGCCCGGTCAAGTTTGCTGTCTTTTTTTGTAGTGTTTGAGTCATTCTTCTTGTGAGTTCTTTCTGCTTTTTTGGGGGAGTCCACAAAGAATTTGTTCTTGTGGTCGCTTTATTGAGAAGGACATTCTCCTAGAATCTGTCCTGTGTGCTGCCGCTGTGGGCAGGGAGGGGCAAGTTTCCAGTTCTCTTAAGAACTTGTGTTCAGATGGGGGTGCCTGGTCTGAGAGGCACTTCCTGCTCTTTGTCCTGGACTTCCCAGAAGTCCACTTCCTTCAATATTTAACCATAAAGCCTTTAACACATGAACACACCCAGTCAGCATTTCCTTTCATTTTCAATTCTCTCTCCTTTTCCCTCCCACCCCCTCCTTTTCTTTCTAAGGTAGAGTCTCACACTATAGTAATTGTAAAGATAGCTTGGAATTTACCATGCTCCCGAGGTAGTCTCACGTTATTGTAATTCTCCTGCCTCAGCCACCATGCTTGGCTGCCAAGATAGCACGTTCACTTACAAAAGTAATATGTGCTTATATCATCCTGAACATCTGTAGAGAAGAAAGGTAAATTTCTGTCCTTAGCCTTCAAACCCAAGCTCTGGTCCTTAAGGCCACACAGGGGACAGTATTCATCATGAGTCTGGTATGTCTGCTTGAGAACTTTTCTAATTTTACTTGAAGTTTTTACAGGATATCTCTTTAAAATCTACTTTGTTGTTTTGAATATTATTAAAAAGCAAATGTATGATTTTTTGCATTATTGTAATTTGTTTTTTACTTTTGTCAGCACATCATGGATGATATTTCAGAAAATGGAATGTAGTGCTAAGTGCTGCCAAGTCTAGCCTGTTGGTTTTTTTGCACATGGCGCGTGAATGGAATCTTAACACCGGGAATATCACACTAGAGTTTATTAGCAGGACAATAGACAGAGGTGTGGGAGGAAACTGAAGAGAGAGAGAGGAAGGGGGCTTGTGTGAGCATTCTCTCTAAGAGAGTGGGTGAGCCCATGTTTGCATAGCCACACCCAGGGGCATAGTTGCAACAATACTACTATCACCACCATCAACAACAACACCACTATCACCACCATCAACAACAACACCACTATCACCACCATCAACAACAACACCACTATCACCACCATCAACAACTACAAACAAAACACAAAATAGAACCAAGACTCCCAGCATACTTGTGATTCCACGCCTGTTTCTCGTTTTTTTTTTTAAAGAAATTATGTATATGTATATATATTTGCCTGCGTGTATGTCTGTGACCCACATGCATGCCTGGTGCCCACAGAGGCCAGAAGAGGAGGTCAGATCCTCTGAAGCTGGAGTTGCAGTTGTGAGCACCCATTGCTCACAGTGTTGGAAGCCATACTTTAGTCCTCTGAAAGAACAGCCAGTATCCATAACCACTGAGCCATCCCTCCAGCCCCTTTACATGCCTTTCTTAGGTAAAAGCAGTTTCATAGCAATTGCTTGTTTTTGCAGTAAAATTTCAGGGTCCAAACTTTGGGAATCAACTGCAAAGTAGATTCTTTTCAAGATGTTGCTCATATTTTATAAATCAAGAAAAATTTTTAAAATGATGATCTAATCTCGAGCTCAAAAAAGACAAAGGAATTTTTGCTTCTTAATTCCAGTATTAAGAAAAGAATGTGAAAGGACCTGCTGGATGTGAGCTGGATGGTGGGTAAAACTGCCTGCTGTGCCAGGCCGTGGTCCTGAACTCTGTCCCCCTAACCCATGTAAAGGTGCAAGGATAGAACACCCCGCAGAGTCATTCTCTGACCTTCACACTCTGGCTTCGGCACACACATGCCTATACTCACCACATACACCACACACACAGGCACACACACACAGGCACACACACACACAGGCACACACACACAGGCACACACACACACAGGCACACACACACAGGCACACACACACAGAGGCACACACACACAGGCACACACACACAGAGGCACACACACACAGGCACACACACACAGGCACACACACACACAGGCACACACACACACATACAGATAATAATCAGGGATATGTAGAAGATGAAAGAAGTGTCTGAGTGTGGTGTTGTTCCAACAATGTATATGTAGTTGTACTATGCATGGCATACGTCAATCCCAACACTAGGCCAAGGCAGGAAGATTGGCCTAGTGCACAGCGATTTCCAGGCCAAGCTGCTGAGCTGCATAATGTGATATCTTTCTCTCTCTCTCTCTCTCTCTCTCTCTCTCTCTCTCTCTCTCTCTCTCTCCCTCCCTCCCTTCCCTTCTCCTTATTTTTCTTGTTTTTTGAGACAGGGTTTCTCTATGTGGCTCTGGCTGTCCTGGAACTCTGTAACCAGGCTGGCCTTGAACTGCCTGCCTCTGCCTCTGAATGGTAGGGTTAAAGGCAAGTGCCACCAGGGCCTGGTTAGGGTCCGGTTTCAAAAGTGAAAGCAAAGAGCAAAAATGATGAATTGATAAATGGTACAGTTTGTTGTTTCCAGTAAGCCCCATTATATCTACAAGCAGGGAACAAAGAAGCATACAAATGTGCCGCATAGAACATTATTGCTCACTATGAATATCAGGTGAATAAAACCTCAACAATGGGTGTGCATATCTACCTATGTAGTCTTATTTCAGTTTCTTAAAATCTCTGTATCCTTGTATATGAATGTGTGAGTGGCATGATTGCAATAATGTGACCATATTTTAATTTATTATATTTTAAATATTTACACATAGAAATCAACAGTTTTGAGACCCAAAGTGTGTAGGGGGGAACACTTCTGAAAGGAAAACTATAAGTCTTTTGGGCTATTAAAAAGAAGAAGAAGAAGAAGAAGAAGAAGAAGAAGAAGAAGAAGAAGAAGAAAACTATTCTAATGTGAAAAAGTATGTTTAACTTATTATTTACCTGTGTATTTGTTTGTTTTGATGTTTTGAAACAGAGTCTTGCTGTATAGACCTAAGTGCCCTGCCTGGCACTGATGTGTGGACCAAGTAAACTTTGAACTTGTGGCAATTCTTCTGTTTCTGAATCTTCAGTGCTGGCCTTACAGGGTGAGTGACCATATCCAGCCAAACATATTCCTATTTTAACATTAGCTGTGTAATGGAAGGCCACAGGTGCATTCCGTCAGTCATTGTCTCCGAGGACTGTCTCAGCTTAGTATTTTTGAACATTAGAATGTTCAAGGAGAGGTAAAGTCCGTTAAGGCTCAGAAGGAATTCTCTTTGTTGTAGGGGAGGAGACAGTTCTGGGGCTACGATGAAGGGCCATGTCTGAGATGCCACAGCTTGTGGGAGCAGGAAGCTTTTCCAGTTGCAGGGTCTCAGGCAGACTGGCCTCTTAAGGGCATCGCTTGATTAGGACGAAGCTCCTTAGCTGTGGATGGATGGTGAGGACTTCCTAATGAACGTTGACAGTTTTCAACTAAGTAGGAAAATAAGGTGAGAAAATCACTCACTGTCCCAGGTTCTGGTTGTTCGGGTCCTGTTCTGGCTAGTTTTGATGTCAAGGTGACACAAGCTGAAGCCATTTTTGAAGAAGGAAATTGAGAAAACACCCCCACCAGATCGGCCTGTAGGCAAGCCTGTGGGGCATTTTTTTGATTGATGTATAATGTGGAAGGGCCCATCTCACTGTGGGAAGTGCCATTTCTGGACTGATGGTCTTGGGTGCTACGCAAAGGCAGGCTGAGCAAGCCATGAGGAGCAAACCAGTAAGCAGCATTCCTCCATGGCCTCTGCATTGGTTCCTGCCCTGACTCTACAAGACATAAGATTAAATAAACCCCTTCTCCAAGTTGCTTTTGGTCATGGTGTTTTATCACAATAATAGTCACTAACTGATAGAGGCCCCAATGCCAAGACTTTCTATTTTTTTGTGGTTGGCATGGTTTTGGTGTTTATTAGTAGCTGAGTGTTATTTAATGTCACCTCAGATTCTTAGCTTCAGGATACAGGTAGCCTTCTATTTTTCACTTTACACACAAAGACAAAATACTCTGAGGAAGCAGCTTCCCAAGGCAGAGTGGCCAGAGCCCATGTTTCTAGCGGTGACACTTGGCTGGCCTGCTGCAGCGTCACCATCACAGAGACTCTGTGGTTACCTACTGAACTCTGCGTCTGTCCAGTTTGCCTCTACATTTTACATACACTTTTCCTTCAAGAACTGCTTTTCTAGCCTCCTCCCCAAAGGTCTCTTGCCTACAGGAACCCCAATACCAAGACTGTTACTGTACCAAGTCGAGACTTTCTGACCAGTGACTGTATATCCATCTCCCTACATAAAAGCTCCTGAGAAGTAGGAACTTGTTTTGTTTCCCATTATTCTTCATTTCTGCCCCCTAAGATGTCTGGAACACAATAGATGCAATTAGTATTTGACAGGAAGCAAGCTGGTAGCTGACACTTCACTTCCTCACTTATTCATGGTATCATATGTTGACCTAGGCCACCACTCTCCTACCTCTTGGATGGATTTCAGCAGTTGTCTTTTCAGTATTGCTGAACATCTGGGCAGCGAAGAACTGGCTGCCCTCAAGTTTCTATGCTTGGACTACATCTCACAGAAGAAGCAGGAGCCCATCAGTGATGCCCTGATGCTATTTCAGGGACTTCAGGAAAATGGAATGTTGGAGGAAGGTAATCTCTCCTTTCTGAAGGAGCTGCTTTTCCTCATCAACCGACTGGATCTGCTGACCAGAGATCTAGACAGCAGCAAGGAAGAGATGATGATGGAGCTGAAGGTTAAAGGCAATGCCCAGGTGTCTCCCTTCAGGTGGGTAGAGATGCTGTGTGTGGGGTGGGGGGCCTGGGACACATAGGCTGAAGGGATGTGATCTGTGGATGCGTCTGCTGGGGTCCATGTTGTGAGGTGACTTGCGAGACTTTGAGCTAAAAGAAGACATTTAGGGGCTAAATATATAATTCATAGAAATATATGCTAAAGCTATAAGATCATTTATTTTTTCATGCAGCATAGCACAGAAGGGAACTACTGGGTGGGCAGGGGTGGGCAAGGGATTTGGCTGCAGAAGGATAAGATAGGTGAAAATATATGTGTGTATGTGTGTGGGGGATATGACCAAAGCCCTATACTATTACTTTCCTGTTGCTGTGTTAAAATATCATGACCAAAATTAATTTGTATAGTTGGTCTTTCTCATCACTCCCCCCTTTATTTTTTGGGCCACCAGCTCCCAAATAATGACACACTTAATTATTAGTTATAAAAGCTTGGCCTTTAGCTTAGGCTTGTTCCGAACTAGCTCTTATAACTTAATCTATTTCTATTAATCTATGTTCAGCCATGTGTTTTTTTTTAATATGTTTGTTTTTTTAGCTGTCTTCCATTCTGTATGAGTTCTTTCAGTTTTTTTTATTAATCAGGTGTTTAGGCAGGTGAGGCAAAACATAGGCACATGTTCATATAGGATAAACAAGTATCCCATAATATTTTCCCCTTTTTTGTCTAAATAAAAAAGGAAAGGTTTTAACTCTAACACAGAAAAACTATATTCAGTAAGAACACTTACCAAGTAAAATTATATTCACAATGTCCAGTTCATCTGTATTTGGCAAATTTAGATAAAATATTCCATTATCTCTTCTATCTTGATGAATCAAAAGTTTTTTTCACCTAAATCACTTACTTTCATAATTTGTATTACCAGCCTAAAAATATCCCTTTAGATATCCTTAAGACATTTTCTTAAATAAACAACTCAAGCTTTTACGTCTCTCAACCTTTATAAACTTTACATTTCTTTTGTAAGTTTCATTTTTTAATTTGGTAACAAAGAAAGCAGTAACACTCTATTTAGTCTTCAACTCCATCAGAGGCCTGAGAAAGATAAAACATTACCTGGGTAAACAGGAAGTGGAGAGCAAACAACTTCCCAAACTATGGGAATAACAGGGACATCTGACTGCCTGGACAGTCTCCTAAGGTAACATTGGGGCATTCATCTTGAGCCTACAGGCCAGGCTATCTGACAGACTTTTCTATGAAGCAGGAATTTCTGAAGGTCTGTCCTGCCTTGTCTTGGCAGTTAGGCAGCTGCCTTTTTTGTTCCCTGCTTGTCTGATTTGCACAGTGTACTGTCAGCAGTTGAGGCTGTGTTGTGTCTCAGTTAGAGTTTCTGTTGTTGCAAAGAAGCACAGTGACCAAAAAGCAAGTTAGGGAGGAAACGGTTTACTCAACTTATACTTCCACATTGCTCTTCATCACCAAAGGAAGTCAGGACAGGAATTTAAGCAGGGCAGGAACCCAGAGTCAGAAGCTGATGCACAGGTCATGGAGGGGTGCTACTTACTGGCTTGCACAACCTGCTTTCTTATAGAACCCAGGACCACCAGCCAAGAGGTGGCCACACACAATGGGCTTGGCCCTTTCTCATTGATCACTAATTTTAAAAATGCCTTATGTGGACAGGCTGTAAAATAAATAAATAAATTTTTTTATAATGCCTGATAATTGGATCTTATGGAGGTATTTTCTCAATTGAGGCTCCTTCTTCTCTGGTGACTTTAGCTTGTATCAAGTTGACATAAAACCAGCTAGTACACTATGCAATTGAGAGGATCTGATTTCAAACCCAGAACCCACTGTAAAAGGCTGGAAATGCTGGTCTGCAGGGGATGTGGAGACAGGTAGATCCATGAGGTTTGATTGTTATTCAGTGTAGCCTACTCAGGAAGTCTCAGGTCCCAATGAGAGACCCTATCACAAAAAAAAAAAAAAAAAAAAAAAAAAAAAAGGTAGCTGGCTTCTAAGGAAGGATATAGAGACTGACTTTTATTTTTATGCATACCCTCATATACACAAACACACATGATGTATACAGTAATGCTCCATATATAGAACTGTGATTCTATGCTATATAATAGAGCTGAACATTTACTGCCTAATGACATTCTAATAAAGCAACCAAACCATGCATTTTGGATATCTTTGTGGTGATGTAAATATGATTATAGTATTTCCAGTCAAAAAACAATATGCACAACTCTGCTCAGCACACAGCATTATTGCTTTGAATATTCCCTGATTATCCTAGTCATTGTTCTATTGCTGTGAAGACACCATGAGCAAGGCAACCTATAAAGGAAAGCATGTAATTGGAGGCTTCCATGCAGTTTCTGGGGTTAGTTTATGACCATCATGGCAGCAGGCACTGACGCAGTACCTGAGAGCTTCAGTCTTATCTGCAAGCTGGAGACAGAGAAAGACTTTGAACCCTCCAAGCCCACCTCTAGTGACACATCTTTTCCAACAAGGGCCACACCTACTCCAACAAGGACACACCTCCTAAGCTTTCCCAGAACATTTCCACCAACTAGGGGCCTAGCATTCAAATATACGAGCCTAGGAAGCCAAATCAGTACATTACTGATGATTTTTGTTTTGTGATTTTTTTTTCTTTTTTCTCTTCTTCTTTTATTTTTCACCTGGAATGTTCTATTTAGTCCCATGTTGGGTGGTTCACAAACCACCATAACCCAACTCTAGCTCTAGGGGATCTGGTACCCTTTCCTGTTGAGCATCTGAACATACATACCCCCTCCTCACACACATGCACACACATACACAAATAAACAATTTTTTTGAATTTATCAAGACAGTTGTTAGAAGAGAATCAGCTCTGATGGGCATTGTGGAAAATATAATTCCCCCCAAGTCATCTCCCATGGATCTTGATTTTTATAATGACATAAGAGCAGCAGCAGGATTATTTTATCTGAAGTTAGTTGGAAGACAAAGGTGGTGAATGGGACTTTGCTCAGGGTGGGTTGGTTTGCTTGACTTGGCAGACTTCCATCACTATCCAGACTCTCCTGAGGCTTGCCAGTCAGGAATAGTTGGCTATTTTAAGGAGGCCCTGGAAGTGAGGCCTGCTATAACTCTGTGTAGTTTGAAAAATTATCTAGGACATGTTTCTAACGTGTCTCTATTTCTCACCACAGGGAAATGCTTTTTAAACTCTCAGAAGAGGTGACCGAGTCAGAGTTGAAATCTTTTAAGTTTCTTCTGAAAGAGAAGATTCCCAAATGTAAGCTGCAAGATAACTTGGTAAGACCTAGTATGTCTTTAAGATGGGTCACCAACGGGGATTCTGAGAACAGAGGGGACTGGCCTTCCAACAAGAAACTCTACTCAAGGTTGTTCTTGTTTGTTTGAGACATGTTATCATGTACTCCAGGCTTGTAATTGGACATTTTCCCTCTGTCCACCTGTTCCCAAATAACTGGAATTTGCTTCCCAAATAATTGACTTAGAGGCTTAATATTTCTTATAAATGCTTGGCCAGTACCTCAGTACTAGCTAACTCTTACACTTAAATGAACCCATATTCCTATTTATGCTTTGCTATGGCTTGTTACCCCCATATTCTAAATGTCTTGCTTGGAGGCAGACTGGAGTCTCTCTGATTTCACCCTCCCTCTTCCTAGAACTCTCCTAGTCTGGTCACTCTACCTATAATTCCTGCCTGCATACTGGCCAATCAGCATTTTATTAAACCAATATGAATGACAAAACTTTACAGTATGCAAAAGCATTATCCCACAGAACAGGCTGAACTCAAACTTGCTATGTATCAAAGGATGACAAATTTCTAATCTTCCTGCCTTCACTTCCTGAGTGCCAGGATTACCAGCATGTGCTCCTACTCCCAGTTTATTTGATTCCAGGATGGGATTCAATGCTTTTTGCATGATAGGTAAACATGGGAACGCTGAGCTATATCCCAGCCCCTGTGTCCTCACTTCTATCCAGGGAAAATAAAGTAGTTATGGCTTTGATGCCTCTATACTGTATAGTACCACTGCTTAGCCGGGAGCCAGAGAAGGCAAGTTGTGCAGTGCCACAACACATGAGACCTAGCAGGGCCATGAGGAAAGGTAGCCTGGGTGGCATCTCCCTCACTTCCGCTATCCTTGAAACACAGAACCATGTATGGTATGTGTCTTTATGAGTAGATTATACATGTTGTGTATATTGTATATATGCTTATTATGTACGTGTGGTATACATATATACCTGTGTATATGGTGTATGTACTTGTGTAGTTCCTCTGTTGGTGTGAGTCTATGTATGTGTAGTACCTATGTGTGTGGGTATCTCTCACTCTGTGTGTCTTTACATGCTGTGTGGTGTATAGTCTAATTTTGATGAGTGCTTTGTTTAGTGTGTGTGTGTGTGTGTGTGTGTGTGTGTGTGTGTGTTATGAGTGTATGATCTCTTTGTGTGTTTGGTGCATGTGTCTCCATGTATTTGTGTGTTAATTGAGGTTTAGAGGTGGATAAGATACCAGGAACAATGCCAGAGTATAATGCGGTCTCCAGGGCCATCCCTTCCATACTTCTCAAACTGGTCCATAGTTGAAAACATCCACATAGAGTTTGAGAACAAGGCCCGGGGATTGGTGGCATCTAACAGGACTTCTGAATCTTTTCCTTTTTTTTTTTTTTTTTTTTTTTTAAACCCTTTTAGGTTAGAAAACGCAGAATGGTCTTCCTGATTACTGTCAGCTCTGAGAGATCATCAAGTGCTCAGAGGTGGGGGGGATAGACTTGGGAAATAAGGCTGGGTCTTTGCTCTGGAAGGAGTGGAATGAAAGGAAAGGAAGCCTAACCCCCAGGTCCTCACACTCAATCATCTGGCTCTTGCTTTGTCCTTTCCAGAGCTTGCTTGATATTTTTGTGGAAATGGAAAAGAGGCTAATCCTGTCAAAAGAAAAGTTGGATGTCCTGAAATTCATCTTAGGCCAAGTCAACAAAAGTCTTCTGGGGAAGGTCGAGGAGTATGAACTATCATACTTAGGTAGGTAGAGGACGGCTGTGAGTTGGCAAAGCCCTCAGAGGCTCAGTTGTTTCTGATCAAGTTCCTCTTTTTTTTTAATTCAGGGAGAAGTATGAGCCTTGAAGAAGGCACAGAGCTGCCGGATTCAGTTGTGGACGGTAATGCTCACAGATACGTTCCTTAGAAACCACAGTGCTCGATTGCTCCTGTCCTCTTCCCACCACATCCACCACATCCTAATGTCAGGATGAAGGTTCAGTGGTCACTCGTCACCGCTGCTGCTCTCTGAAAGATGGAAAGAATTTGCAAAAGCCCCATGGGAGCATTTGAAATGAGCAGTTATTATGTAGGAGGGTCTTAACTCTGGCTGTCTGCATTTGCTTAGAGATGTGGGTAGCTAGATTCAAATGATTTTCCAGAACATTCTTTTGTTTTGTTTTGTTTGAGACAGCATCTTTGTACATGTCTCTGGCTTTCTTGGAATTCTCTATGTAGGATGGGCTGTCTTTGAAATTACAGAAGTCTTCCTGCATCTGCCTCAAGTATAGGATCAAAGGCATGTGCTACATACTATACCTGACTTTTTTCCCCCCCCTCAGAACATTCTTGATCAAGGTTCTTTCTCTGCTATATGAGAGGCCTCTTAGCCAAGTGTTCCTAGTCCTTCTGTCTCTGTTTAAGTCCAGGCTCCTACTACACCTGAATTCCTCCTCAGCCTGGGATGCTCCAGCCACATTCCCTGTCTTAACCTAGACAGGAACTCATCCAGACCTTTTGTCTGTTTTCTTAGCTAGAAAACTAGATGGGACCAACAGAAACTTTCCTTCAATTTTCTGTTTGACACAGAGCCTCTTTATGTAGCCCTGGCTAGCCTGGAACTTGCTCTGTAGGTGAGGCTGGCCTCCAAATCACAGAGATCCACCTGCCTCTGCCTTCCAAGTGCTGGGATCAAAGGTGTGTTCCATCAATTTTTTTGTTTGTTTTGAAATTTTATTTTCTAGTATGTGCATATATGGGAATATATGTACATTTGTGTACATTTGTGCCCATGGAAGCTGGAAGAGAGCATTGGATGTCCTGGAACTGGGGTTGCATGTGGTTGTGAGTACCACATGAGTGTCAGGAACTGAATTTGCATCCTTTGCAAAAGCAGCAAATGGCTCTTAACTACTAAGCTGTCTCTCCAGCCCCCTCCAAATTTTTTATTCATCAAATATTCTGGTTGTAAAAATTATGTGTTCTCCCTTGGGGATCATTTTTAAATTCAGAGAAAGTTAAAATAGTAGCACCACCACTCTGTAAATATTAATACTGGTAATATTTTTCTTATGTTTTTACTGTTGTATTTGCTGTATAATACATTTTGGAGCACTCTCCTTATTTACTTTAAATTTATGTGTAAGTGCATGTGGCTGAGTGATTTTATGCACACCACATTTGTGTAGGAGCCAGAATATGTCAGAGGACAGCATCTGATCGCCTGGAACTAGAGTTACAGATGGTTGTGAGCCACCATGTGGGTGCTGGAAACTGGTCCTTTGCAAAGAGTGATAAGTTCTCAACATCTGAGCTGTCTCTCCTGCCTGGACAATCATCCCCCTTTATAGACAAGTCCAAGGAATGGGGCCAGTTTCTCCTCTGTTCATGTCTGCCGGAGCCCAGCTCTTCAGTATCCCTTTAAATCAGGGACTCAGGCTGACCTCCTGCTTTGATCAGTGACATCCACAATTTGCAAAATAAGGCAGTTTGCACTTGGGTTTTCAGAAGCATGCAATGTGTCCTTCCTATAAGATCTATATGTCTGAAATATGTTCAAAGCAGTTTCAGTGTTTATTTTTAAAAGGATTGACCTTAGGGGATCAGTGAAATGCTTTACTAGGTAAAACTGCTTTTCATTGAGGCCAGGTGATGTGATTGGATCTCTGGAACCCACATAAAGGGAAGAAAGGAACCAGCTCCTCAAAGCCCTCTTTATCTCCACACAAATGCCATTTAGAAGTGTTCCCTACATCAAGCTTATGTGTGTGAATGTTCTCTCTCTCTCTCTCTCTCTCTCTCTCTCACACACACACACACACACACACACACACACACACACACACACACACACACACACACACACACACAGAGAGAGAGAGAGAGAGAGAGAGAGAGAGAGAGAGAGAGAGAGAGAGAGAGAGGTTCCAGTGCCTGTGAACCGTTTTTAAGGTCCTTATGTTGTCCTAAGCATTGCATATTTTTTGCCCAACAGCCTTTGCCACCAGACCTCTCACTCTGGATATTTTTCTTGGTTTTCTTGCAGAAAATCTGTGCCCCAGAATGCAGGAAATGTGTGACTCTCCAAGAGAACAAGACAACGAGTCACAGGTACACCCTCTATTTCCCTCTTTGCACTGAAGAGTCTGTTTCTTGTGTTTGTGGGCTCCTTTAAACTGCCACATAAGCCAATAAGGGGCCAAGACTTTTGGAAATCTTGAGAACACTGGGGAAGAAATGTTTGGTTTGTTTGTATTCTGAGACAGGGTCTTCTATAGATTAGATTGACCTTGAACTCATTATGTAGCTGATTCCCAAGATTAGAGGTATGGGCCATCACACCATGCTCTAATTTTATTATAAGGCTGAAGGCAAAGGTACAGAAATTGTTGGAAGGTAGAGGGTGTCTGATGGAAGGTAGAGGGTGTCCGATGGAAGGCAGAGGGCGTCCGATGGAAGGCAGAGGGCGTCCGATGGGAGGTAGAGGGCGTCTGATGGGAGGTAGAGGGCGTCCGATGGAAGGTAGAGGGCGTCTGATGGAAGGCAGAGGGCGTCCGGTGGAAGGCAGAGGGTGTCCGGTGGAAGGCAGAGGGTGTCCGATGGGAGGCAGAGGGCGTCCGATGGGAGGCAGAGGGCGTCCGGTGGAAGGCAGAGGGTGTCCGGTGGAAGGCAGAGGGTGTCCGGTGGGAGGCAGAGGGTGTCCGGTGGGAGGCAGAGGGT
>PVIH01001758.1:0-48926 GCA_004025045.1 Sigmodon hispidus | reverse complement strand
ATGTTGTTCTAGCAGGCCTTCTTATAGCCTGCCATTGCAGAGGGGTCTTTGTGGTAGCCAAAAAACAAGATCTCAGCAAGTCTTAGTTTTCGTCTCAGCGAAGCCTGTAGAAAAATTTCTTCCCAGTCATAGCTTCTTTTTGCAGTCTTCAATAATCTACCAAATAGAGTTCAGCCCATTAGCCTCCCCATGGCAGGAAGCATGGGAGACCCTGGACATTGGACTAGGTTACTGAGAAGACTCTCAGGCCTTGTTCTCAGGTCAGATCAAGGATTATTCAACACTGTGCTAGGCTAAGGTAGTACAGGTTCTGCAGTTTCGTCCTCACCAAATAGATAAAGATATTATGTTAATATCTTAGCAACTACTTGTATTATAATATCTGATTATATCTGTTTAATCTACATATATAAGGAATACTTAGGACAACAGCAAATACTTAATATTATACTTTGTGCTTAGTAAAGTGCTTTATATCTTAGAAGACATTAAGGTGAAGGGTTTGACTGGGTGCTCTCTCCCCAGCATTCAGGTTTTATTAAATATGTAATATATATCTACAGAAATGGCCCCAAAGCTGTTTGGAGTGGTGGGAGGAACCGGTGCTTCCCAGTGGAGTGAGGTAGTAGTCTAACCTGTTCTGGGCTGCTGTTATATGCTGGTGTTTCAGCCACCTTGGCAGTTCTCAGACTGGGCTTTTGTTTTCCAGGTATCAGACAGAATTTACCCAATGCAGAACAAACCTCGAGGATACTGTTTGATCTTCAACAATAATGATTTCAGCAAGGCGCGGGAGGCGGTACCCAGACTGCACAAGATAAAGGATAGGAAAGGGACAAATTATGATAAAGGTACAGTCAAATCCAATAAAGAGATTTATTTTAAAAAATATAAAAATGACCATAACTAAAAATATTAACAGAGGTCATGCAAACCAGCCATTTGAACTTTGGAGCCACAATGTGAGTTAATGACTTCTTTTTTAAACCCTGTAGAATTTGGAAAGTTACTGTAGACTAACCATACTCATCAGGACATGTCATAGTCCCTGATTCCATGTGATTTGCTTGTCCAGCAAACTTACTCTAAGATATTTAAAAGCTTCTAAATTTAAGGCCAAAGGTCAGTATACATTGGATATTGAAAACAAGTTTCAACCCTTATTTTTTTTTCTATTAAGACCACATTTGAAAGTAATCATGTGGGGCTGGAGAGATGGCTCAGTGGTTAAGAGCACCCTCTATTCTTCCAGAGGACCCAGGTTTGATTCCCAGCACCCACATGGCAGCTCACAACTGTCTGTAGTTCCAGTTATAGGCAAACAACAAGGCAAATAATTAAATAAATAAAAAATAAAAAAAAAGATCATCTCAGATGTAGAAAGTAATCATGTTAGCGCATGCTATCACCCCAGCGCTGAGGAATGAGGAGTTTAAGGTCATTTCCAGTTACATAGTAAATACTAGGCCAGCTTGGACTCCACGAGACAAAAGAAGAGGGGTTACATTTTATTCTATTTGTTTTTCTTGGACTTGGCTTTGGTGACTGGTCTGTGACCTGGATTCCAGTTTCTATGCTTTTCTTCTTGTTCTTGTGCTTACTTTCCCGTAATGATAGTGCTGTGCTGTGCTGTCTCCTGTGACACTGGGCTATCATGCCTTGGGAACTACTTTGTAGTTATTTTTTTAAAGCCACCTCCCATATCCCAGAGGAATCCCACGTTCTCCACAGAACCAAAGCTCTCATGGTCTTGTCACAGTTCTTCAGACCCGTAACAACCATTGCATTTCCGTTTTATTCTCTATTACTGATGTTAGACCATCTCCTGACATCAATGACAGACTTTAGCTTTGAGGAATGGACACAGCAGCTGATAAAAGGTTATAAGGCATTTTTGAAGATAAGAGGAGAGACTGTGTAAAAAGCACAGCAGGGTGGGTACAGTCTAAGAGACTGTAGAGGAAGGTACAGCAAAGCAAGCTGCTCACCCCATAGAATCCTGGAAGAATCCAGGAACCGGAAGTACAAGATTTGTGTGAGGCAATGAGCTACAAATGGAGGATTCATTGAACACCTATAGGAGACACAGTGAACCCCGTATCTGTCTCCTAAAGTCATCCTACTCCACCCTCACACAGAGCAGAGAGGCCACGATCCTAAAATGTAGCCAGAGAGATTCTAGATTGGGGTACTAGGCCCAGCAAAGGAAGCTGTTTAGTACCCCGTTGAGAAGAAAGGAATTTAACATACCGGATTCAGCAAATCAGCTTTCTAGCCTAAGGTGACACAGAACACTGTAGATGTGGACTGTCATTACAGATGAGATCTGGTGCTTTCCTGGTGAAGCAGGCAGTCTCCCATCCAAGCAACTGGCTGCAAATACTCTCAGTGACAACCACACCTCCAGATACAAACCTTTCTGTCAAGGTCTTAGTTGACCAGCTTAGTCAATATCAAAGAAAGGAAATGCAGACAAGAAAAAAAAATACAACAATCTAAATGAAATTAACACATTGTAGAAAAAACCTTGAAAAGGCCGATTTAATATTTTCACAGAGATTAGTAAAAAAGTGTAGTTTTTTTTTTTTCTTTGCTTTTTGAGAGGCCAGCCACCTAGCTCCCAAATAAACACACAGAGATTTATTCTTATGAATGCCTGGCTCTAGCTTGACTTACTTCTAGCTAGTTTTTCTTGCTGAAATTATCCTGTGTGCCCTTTGCCTCTGGGCTTTTACTTTCTTATATAGCGTTCTTGACTTCTTCCTCTGCAGTGTGCTGTGTCGCTGGGTGGCTGGTCCCTGCAGCCTTTTTCCCCTCCCTCTTTTATCTTCTACTTATCCTCTCTACCTGCCAGCCCCACCTGTCTGTCTCCTGCCTTGCTATTGGCCGTTCAGCTCTTTATTAGACTAGTCAGGTACTTTAGGCAGAGTAACCCAGCTTCACAGAGTTAGACAAATGCAACAAAAGAGAATGCAGTATACCTTTGCATAAAAAGCCTGGAGGTGATGGCACGTGCCTTTAATCCCAGCACTCAGAAGGCAGAGGGGGATCTCTGTAAGTTTCAGGCTAGCCTGGTCTACAGAGTGAGTTCCAGGACAGGCTCCAAAGCTACACAGGGAAACCCTATTCCAAAAAACCAGCCAAACAACAAAACCTCAAATATTCCACAGTAAAAAATAATGTAACACGTCTTTAATATTCCACAATAAGAGAAATGTTATAAAAAATGGAATAGAAGAAATCATTAAAAATTAAATGCATAGGAATAATAGGCAGGAGAAATGACTCAGCCGTTAAGGGCGCCTCATTCAGAGGACCTGGGTTCAATTCCCAGCACCCACGTGGCAGGTTACCACCATCTGTATGTAACTCCAGTTCCAGGGGATTCAATGTCTCTGGCCTCTGCAGGCACCAGGCATGTGTGTAGCACACACATATACATGCAGGCGAAACACTCATACACACAAAATGATAATTTTAAAAAGTTCAAATATGTGGCTGGAGAGATGGCTCAAAGGTTAAGAACACTGTCTGCTCTTCCAGAGGTCCTGAGTTCAATTCCCAGCAACCACATGGTGGCTCACAACCTTCTACAATGATATCTGACATCTTCTTCTGGCCTGCAGGAAAAACACTGTATGCATAATAAATAAATTTTTAAAAAATTTCAAAAATATGAGCAACAGTACAAGTATGGAAGGTAAAGAATCATAAAGTTGGATAAAAAAAAATGGCAATGGAAGACGGGAACAAAAGTGAAGAAAATAGGAAAACTAGTGGAGGACACTCAACTGTGGTCATGAGATCAAGGAGAGACTGAGCTATCTCCACACTGGAAGAGCTCATTGCACCTTAGAAATGAGAGGGGAAAGTCAATATGTAAAGTAGCCAGGGATCAAGATGTCACTGAATTTCCTAATAATGCATCTGGAAGCTAGGATGTCGATTCAGAGGGAGAGGCTTTAGGAAGGAACACTCTGTCCAAACAGAGATGAGAGCAGAAATGAATCTTTGTGAGAAAGAGCCCAGCAGACTCGCTTCTTATGCAGAGTGCGTTTAGCAACAAGCATTAGATGCTTACAGGGTCCAGTTCTTAGGACAGAAGGCCTCAGTGTTTTATCCATCTTGGGCTGTGTTCCAGGAAGTGTTGTAACATATGGTTTCCCCATATACCTTTCAGATGCTTTGACTGAGACCTTTGGAGAGCTTCATTTTGAGGTTGTGTCTTACCCAGACTGCACAGCAAATAAAATCCATGAGGTTCTAGAATCCTACCAAAGCATGGACCACACAAACAAAGACTGCTTCATCTGCTGTATCCTCTCCCATGGAGACAAGGGCATCATTTATGGCACCGATGGGAAGGAAGCCTCTATCCGTGAACTGACATCTTATTTCACCGGCTCAAAGTGCCCTTCCCTGGCAGGAAAACCCAAAATCTTTTTTATTCAGGCTTGTCAAGGGGATAACCACCAGAAAGCTGTAGCTGTTGAGGTGGACTCTGAAGAGAAGGACTGTGAATTAGCCATGGACTCATCACCTCAAAAGAACTATATTCCAGATGAGGCCGACTTCCTGCTGGGGATGGCGACTGTGAAAAATTGTGTTTCCTACCGAGATCCCACGCAAGGAACCTGGTACATCCAGTCACTTTGCCAGAGCCTCAGGAAAAGATGTCCCAAGTGAGTCTTGCCTACTGGGTCCTTCTCTGTATTATGGTACTTCACTCACTGCCATAGTCAGAGATCGATAGAAGGTGTTTATAATTCAGATAACATGTACCAGGCAGAGAAACACCCATGAGTGAGTGCCCATGGAGCAGAAGTGTTTCATCTCTCAATGTAACTCACATAGATGTATTTTCCAGGCCAGTTGCAAAGTGAGAGAGATGGAACACATTACTCTCTTTAGTTCATAGATGGGAAAATTATTTACTGCGCTTTCTTTCTTCAGCAACCAGGGCACCACAGAGCTGGAGGGGACGCTAATATCGCATAGTTCAGCTCTCTGACTTTGGGCAGCAGCATGACAGAGACACCCCAACTCCTTTGAGGAGTCTTCCAAGATCAAAGTAATTCACTTTAACATAACTCAGCCTTGTCAGAAAGTCTATTCTAGGGCTGGCAAAATGGCTAAGTGGGTGAAGGTACCTGCTGCCAAGTCTGATGATTTCAGTTCAATCCTCAGGATCAAACTAACTCCTTCAAGCTGTACCATAACCGCCACATGTATGCCATGTCTCTCTCTCTTACACACACACACACACACACACACACACACACACACACACACACACACACACACAACTCCTTCAAGCTGTACCATAACCGCCACATGCATGCCATGTCTCTCTCTTTTATACACACACACACACACACACACACAGACACAGACACACACACACACACACACACACACAAATACAATTTATAAAATTAGAAAAATCCTATAACAGCTATATAACCTTCACTCTTCTTAGCAAACTTTGGGAAGTGGTGAAGACTCTTATGTTTCCACTAATTTGATTTGTTTTTAAGCCACAGATGTGTGGAACACTGTAAGCCTAAGTCATCACATTCATTGTCTGTTAAATTAGGGCAATATGCTTCAAGTTCTCCAAATGCACAACCAGCTGATAGCTTTGAGGAGTCCTTCTGTGGGATTCTTTTAGATCTGCATCTTGCTGTTTCTAGTGTATGAAGCATGAGGATTTCCCTAGCATGTGGAGAGTAGACCATGATGTTAGTGTTGTGGTTTTGTTTTGTAACCATGAGTCCTGCAGGATGTCAGCCACACAGAGAAATAAAGTTGGCCAACTAGATTGCTCAGACAGTTGGTGACAGAGGGGTGGAGATGGTGGCAGGATGCATGTGACTTTTCGTTGTCTGCATTTTGGTAGAAATCTGTGGATGATTCTGTAGGGGCAATGCTGATCTAGGCCAAGGTCATTGGGAGATGTTGAGGTATTTTGGGAACCCAAAGAGGAACACACAGGTTAGGAGGGAAGGAGATCAGCTCTGATAGTAATACTGGGGTGTCTTGTAATTAGCAGAGATCCCAAGTAAACAAAAGGTGATTTAGTGTGCTCTGAGGAAACTGAGTTGCTGTGGTAGGTCTTGATTCAGTGACTTAACGACTTCAAACACCCAATGCTTTAAGAGAGAGAACTAGAGAACTTTCCTTGGGCCCAGCTGGTGAGATGGTTGACATTGTGCTCCCCCATCAACTGACACCTCTTGTTGCTTTGTTTTTCAGAGGTGACGATATTCTCAGCATCCTGACTAGCGTGAACTATGATGTCAGCAATAAAGATGACTGGAGGAACATGGGGAAGCAGATGCCTCAGCCCATCTTCACACTACGGAAGAAGCTTTTCTTCCCTCTTAACTGATGTGGACTCTAGCTGGTTGGCTCTGTCACTTTATAATCTTTTGGGGTTTTTTTTTGGGAGGGGGTGACTTTTAACTTATTTTTTTATGATTTCTTTTAAAATTATATCATTTACCCCGTCCCTTTTCTCCCTTCAAACCTTCCTACAGAATCCTTCTTGCTCTTTTTTTTTTAAAATTTATACCTTCGTTTTTGATGAATTGTTGTTACATAAACATACACATATGTTGTATGATACCTTGTGTTCTGACAAAGCTGGCCTAAAGATCACAGGACAGGCAAAGTTAGCCACAAATTAACCATAGAGGCCAGTTGGTGGAGACTCCAGCCTTTGCTCCCAGCATTTGGAGGCTCATTCCTTTAATCCCAGCATTAGGGAGACTCAGCCTTTGGCCCCAGCATTTGGGAGACTCACACCTTTAATCCCAGCACAATCAGGAGGCAAATACAGGATCTTGGCACCTTTTTGGTCTTAAGATATGGAGAAGTAACTAATGAGTGAAAGGCTTCCCAGGATATGTCAAACCAATCTAGCATATCCAGTTGAGGGTTAGGGTTAGGGTCCTAACCAAGCCCTTCCCCTAGTATCGAGCTGAACAAGGTGATCCTTGTAGGGAATGGGCTTCAAAAAGCCAGTTCATGCACTAGGAATAAATTCTATTCTTTATAGAGGCCCTATAAACTGCCCATGCCTTTCAACTATCATCTTCATTCAGAGGCCTAGTCCAGTTCCATGCTGGCTCCCCGGTTGTGAGTCTGGAGTCAGTGAGCTCCTAATAGCTGGGGCCAGCTGTCTCTGTTTCCTCATCATGATCCTGGCTCCTTTGCTCATATAGTCTCTCCTCCCTCTCTTCAAATGAACTGGGAGCTTGACCCAGTGCTTAGCTCTGAATCTCTGCTTCTGCTCCCAACAGTTGCTGGATGAAGGTTCTAGGATGACAATTGGAGTGGTCATCAGTTTGATTACAGGAGAAGGCCAGTTTAGATACCCTCTTCACTATTGCTTGGAGTCTTAGCTGGGGTCATATTTGTGAGTTTTTGGGTCCTTCCTTACATTGTCTGAGGAGTAGATGGAGGGATGGAGTGGGGGAGAAGCTGAGGGATGACTGGGAAGGGGGGGGAAGGGGAGTAGTAATGTATTTTTAAAAAACTTTTTAAATAAAAAAATTATGTTATCAGTCTGAGGTCATATAGAAGCTGCATATTCAAAACACAAATGTCATTTTGTCTTTTGGTTTCTAGGATGAGGCACAAGAGCTGCTATGAGGTCAAAGCCAGCCTCTGGCCTCTGATCCTGCCAAAAATATGCACAAAGAATAAAGAACAGCCATAGAGAGAGATCTAGATTCCGATCTTGGGGTATCCCATTGGTTGCTCTGTATAATTTTCATAGTAGTTACATCTTAAAAGTTCTTAGTTTAATTAATGTTGTGGTACTGAGTTAGCATATTTACTCATAATTTATTAATAAGAGGAGCTTTAAATTTAAGAAGAGAAGCAACTAGTGCTGTCCCTTTGCTTCTTTGATCTTTCAGGTAGTTGACTTCTGCTTTTTATTGATAAGATCAAATAGAGTCACACTACATATGGTGTTCCAACATGGGGCAAGAATTTCCACATTAAACTTGAAAAGGCTTTAAAAAGGATTCTAAACACGCAAAAATGGAATCAAAACACAGCTTCTAGGTAACTGTTTTTTCTTGGGTAGGCTCTGTTTGCTAGTAGCAAGCAAGGCACAGATCCTTTAAGAGATGGCTTCCTGACTTTTACCCCAATATATGATTCCTAGTTTTTATTGATAAGACTAATTAGGATCATACCTGGTACATATATATGTACATACACTATATACACACACATACACATATGTATGTATATACACACAATATATATGTATGTATTCTTTTTTAAAAACATAGCCTGTTTAGTCTGTATGCTGTTAATTGTATGTTTTCAGGCCTGGTCATTTGGTGTCAGACATGGAATTGCTGAGCTCTTCCCAGGGAAGACACCTTCCCCCACTCTCAGCGTTCCTTCCCAGGGAAGACACCTTCCCCCACCCTCAGCGCTCCTCAGTTGTTGCAGGACATTATTTTAAGGCACCCCCATATGCATACACACGAGAAAAAGGTAAACTTACTGATTTTAATATTGCTCTTACATCTGCAATAAATATATATGTAATGTTCTTGTTTCTTTTTTTAAAAAAAACTTTTTTTTTTATTATTTATCTATTTATTTGCCTTGGTGTTTTGCCTGGAACTGGAACTACAGACAGTTGTTAGCTGCCATGTGGGTGCTGGAAATTGAACCCGGGTCCTCTGGAAGAGCAGACGGTGCCCTTAACCGCTGAGCCATCTCTCCAGCCCCATGTTCTTGTTTCTTAAAAAACTGTGGGAATGAGGATGGGTGAGGGGTAAAGGGGCTGGCTGCTGAGACTGGTGACATGGTTTGATCTCTGGTACCAACATGGCAGATGGAAAGAATTGTCTCCCACAAATTATCTTCTCATCTCCAAAGAACAGTCTCTCACAACACACAACACACGAATGATTTTAATTAAATCTGTTTAACAAATTTTAAGTAAAAAGGAGGCCAGCTGTGGTAGGCCACAACCAAACACTTGAGAGGTCGAGGCAGGAGGATCGGGAATTGAAAGTCACTCTCGGCTACAAAATGAGTTTGAGGCCAGCCTGGGCTACAGAGACCCTGTTTGAGAAAAAAAGAAGTAAAATAATTTTTGTTAGTTTTTGGGTAACTTGAGGATTTTTAATTAATGTTGGTCCATCAGAAAATTCTGTTTATCTATCTAGAAGTCTTTTGTTTGTTTTTTGAGACAAAGTTTTACTGTGTAACAGCCTTGGCCTTCTTGAAATTCACTCTGGAGACCAGGCTGGCCTCGAACTACAGAGATCTGCCTTTCTCTGCCTCCTGAGTCCTGGGATTAAAGGTGTGCACCTCCATAGCCCAGCTTTTGGAAGTCTTTATAAAACAAGATTTTTGATGTTTTATAGACAAATAGTATTAAAACAAAACTCCAAAAAAGGATGGACATTGAAGAAACTCCTTAACGGAATTCTTTTTTCTTTGTGGCACAAGTTAACCATTTGGGCAAGAAACTGCCCTAGCCTCAACTGCTGACAATATGCTGTCCAAACTGGACAAGCAGGACAGAAAGAAAAGCGACTGCCAAACTTTGCCAAACTGGGTAGGCCAGTCGTTCAGTGAAGGTCCAGGCAGCCAGCTGTTTCTGTCATGTCTCCTAATTTTAGAAGTCGCTTGCTATACCCTGCCTGCTTACTCAGGTACATTATATCCTCCTCAGGGTTCGATGGGGTTGAAGACTAGACAGTTACAGTTCTCTCAAATCATGGCAAAAGGTGTCTTTAGGTACAAGTTTAGACTGCTTAGGAGAGGAAAGCTAACGGAGTGATCTCTAAATTTGCATGTTGCTTATGAACTGCATATTGAGAATGTATTTCTCACTTGATAATTGCTCTGGTTTTATGTAGTTTCATTTTTGTTAAGGTTATTATCGTTTCTATTTTGACATGTTTTGTTTTTTTAATTTAAATTTATTTTTATTTCATTGGTGTTTTGCCTGTATATATGTTCATGTTAGGGTGTTAGATCTCCTGGAACTGGAGTTATAGACAGTAGTGAGCTGCCCTGTGGGTGCTGGGAATTGAACCTGGGTCAATACTTGATCATTCTTATTATATGTAGTTTTATTATGTTAGAGTTAGAATTTTCCTTTTTAATTAACAAAAAGGGAGAAAGTTATGGGAATCTGTTTATGTCACTGGTCAGTTATCCAACTGAAAACAGCACTTAGTCCAAGAAGCAAAGTTTCCATTCTGCTGGCCAGAAGGGACCATGTAGGCAGGTGATGGATGACAAGGAGGCTTTTTGAGCCAGGAAGAGAGGGGTGACAGGAGTGTTCAAGGTTGCTGTGATTCACTTCAGGTTTTTATCTTTAATATTTGTCCATGAGTTTTGTTTTTTTAATAAATGGGAAAAGAAATCTTAACATGAAATTCTCACAAATATACATGAAGCAAAACCGTGGTAGCATGACAAAGCCACATGAAAGCCATGGCAGCATGGCAAAGCCACACGTGTCCCCATCCCACTTCGGTAGCTGTCCTGCGATCTCCCTCCCTGCCTGCCTGCCTGCCTCCCTCCCTGCCTGCCTCAGCTCCATTGGCCGGAGTTCCATTAATGTGAAATAGTTTTACATTTGTATATTTTAGAGACTCAATTATCTCTAAAGATGAGGCATTTCTAGATAGCTAAAGCCTGTTTAAACATCAAATAACAGTCAGTATTCAAAATAGTTTGATCTAGCAAGATCTATATCTTGAATATTGTTTGCATTTCAAATTCCATATTAATGTGTAGATTTTTCTATGTTAGTATATATTTTTAAAAAAGAAACTGAGTTGTTTGTCCTACAAACTTTTGTTTGGTATATTTTACTGAATTTGTGTTGATAGGATTATATTTATTTAGAATTACATATTTTTCTGTTCCCTTCTAAATAAGCTGTCAGTGAGAAGAAAAAGCTGCTTTTAAAAAAACCAGAACAAATTATAAATTGACATTACTATTTTTAGAAGATGTTTTTGTTTGCCTTTGCTTTGTTTCTGGTTTTGTTTGTTTGCTTGAAAAATAGCATGTTTACACTCGGGGAACATTTAGCTCCTGGTACTGGCTTCCATCCTGTAACACTAAAACATCCGTGGAGCACTTCCACATTAAAACAAGAGTTTGGGTTTTGTTTGTTTGTTTTTGTTGTTTAGATCGTAGTGATCTAGTGCACGTGAATGGCAAGCAATCCAGTAAGTCTAAGAAGTCATGTGGGTACCTTGTGAGTGAGTTCACCTCAGTTTGCCCTGGTCTCTACTGAGGATTAAGCATGCTGTCTTCCTGATTGGTCCCATGCGTTCACCCCACTTCCTGGTAGATGCTACTTGCCCTGTGGGTGTTCAGTTCTCATGATGGTCAGAGACAAGGCAAAGCAGCTTCCTGAGTTATTGGGCTAAGGAATAGATAGATCAGAGAAGAATTCTTTTTGGAATTAAATTAATTGAATTGCTGAACAAAGCAAATTGTCTTCCTTGCTATTTGCCCTCAGGGGGCAAGAATGACACCTCAGAATCATTTAATAAGAAGTCCCTTCAAACCTAGCAAAAATATGTAAAATGCAGAAAAGAAAATAGTATACAGCCCATAGAATATCCAACTCCACGACAGAGGATATCAGTTTTCATAGAAGAGTCACGATATAATTGAGATAAGAATTCAAATATTTCTAATCATTCTGAAGAAAGCAAACTGTAAAAAAAGACAAAAATAAAGTCATAACAACCCATCGGCTTCTCTCCAGAAAACCTTGCTGGAATTCATAGCTCCACAAGGCAGCTTGCTGCCACTCCAGCCAGGTCTTTATCTACGATGCTTATTTCTTGTTGCTGCTGGGTTCAGGAAAATCAGACTCATTTACAAAGACAGAAGCTGATGACTTCTCAGGTCTTTCTTGAGAAATGCCCTCATTCTTGGCCATGATCTTTTGCCTGTAAAAAGAACGATGCATCACTAGAACCTCGGGATAGAGGGAATGTACAGTATTTGCAGAGAAATGTGGGGTTTTTTCCTGCCTGAGTAAGCAGTGTCTCTCATCACTGCAGTCGTTTTAAATCTGATAAAATGTGGTGTTTGGGTGATCATATTCCCAATGGAAATTAATGCAGTGGATAATTTACCTTCCATGTTAGTGGTTTAAGAAGCCTCTTGAGAGGCTGGAGAGATGGCTCAGTGGTTAAGAGCACTGGATGTTCTTCCAGAGGACTCAGGTTCAATTCCCAACACGCAGGTGGTATCTCCCAACTGTCTAACTCCATTTCCAGGGGATCTGACATCCTCACACCAATGTATTTAAAGTAAAATAATAATTTACATCATATATATACACCAATGTATTTAGTATTTAGAGACACAACACACTCTAAATAAAATATGTAATTTAAAAAAAAGAAACCCCTTCAGGGAGCAGTGGTTCTGATTGGCAGCTGGTCTCAACAGGAGCCAGAAGAGCCATATCTGAGTTAGAACCCACTGAACTGTGAATAACAACCCTTAGTCACAGGGCAGAGCAGCTCAGAAATCCACAGGCAAATTTCCTGTTTTACACAAACACAGACCCAAGGGAGAGAAGTGTAGATTCACTGCAGACAAACTGCCCACCTCAGATGAACACTCTACCTTCATGGTCTGTGTCCAGGTTCAGCACCTTACCAAACGGTCAGGACTGTGACACCTGCCAGGAGTGAGTCTTTGGGTTGTCTTTATCTAGCCCTCACTTGGACACCCATCCTCCTGCTCTCAGAGGTATCTCAGCCAAGTTCCCCTGAGCCGCACCCGTACCTGAGGCAGGTGTTTTCTTCTGTAAGGATCTGGATGGTGTACTTATACTTTTCTTCAGCCTCCGCAAGCTTCATCTGCAACAGTTTCTCCAGATTTCCCACTATGGTTTTCTAAAAGATAAATTTGAAGAACTGTCTTTCTGCAAAGCTCCCAGAGCAAGGCTCTTGGGCAGGGCAGCACAGTGCTCTGGCTTCCTCTCCAGCCTGGTCCTCTCTCTAGCCAGGACTCACCTCTCTCTGGAGCTCCAGTTGGCAGTGGTAAAGGTTTGTGTTAAGGGTCTCCAGAACAATAGTTTGTGCCCGCAACTCAGCCTCCAAGATCTGTACAAGAGGAAACGGACTTAGGACATCATTCATGCTGATGCAATGCCCCCGAGACAGGGGAGAACTCAAGGACTATTTCCCTATCCGGGGAAACTTGGAATAGAATGCAGTCTGCCAACTTCAGCTACTTTCTCTTGTACCGCTTACAGCCTCTGTGTCACCAGGCTGGCATCTCTACCCTTCTTTTTCTCTCCTACCTGTATCCTGCTCTTGATCTTGTCACTGCTGCCAAAGCAGCCCTCATCAGAGGGCCAGTGGGTAGTCACAGCTACCTACTGCCAGCTGGACTGTTCACTGCATAATCCTTTTTATTTTTATCTATCAATCTATCTGTCTGTCTGCCTGTCTGTCTGTCTATCCATCCATCCTGGGTTTTCAAGGCAAGTTTTCTCTGAATAACCCTGGCTGTTGTGGAACTCTAGACCAAGTTGGCCTCAAACACAGAGATCCACCTGCCTCTGCTTCCTGAGTGCTGGGATTAAAGGTGTGCACCACCACAACCTGGCTGAAGATTTATTTTTAAAATATAGTTTTATTAATTTTTGAGAATTTCATACATACATACATACAGTGCATCTGATCATATTAACTTCCTACTTCTCCCCTGACTACATTCACCTCTTCCCAACTTTGTGTCCTTCTTTAAAAATGTAATATTAATATTTGATTTTATTATTGTTGTGTGTGTGTGCGCGCGCGCGCGAGTGAGGGTGTGTATGCACAGAAGACATTGTCCTCAGGTCTCTCCCTATCTTTCTGCTCACCACACACACCAACTTCTTTTATTATGTCATTGGTTGGAACTCCATTGCTCCTTGTCCATGTTTTAAAATTCAGAGATACTCATCTGTATCCAAATACCAAATACCACACTGCAACCCTAAGCTGCCTGTCACCTATGTGCACCTGCACCTAACGGGGTTAATAAATGGTTCTTTCCCCCAAAGGAATGATATGCTTATATTTTTATCATAAACATATATTTTTGCCTGGCATGGTGCACAGCCTTAATTTCAGTGCTCAGGAGGCAGAGGCAGGTGGATCTCTCTAAGTTGGAGGCCAGCCTGGTCTACAGAACAGGTTCCAGTGAGACCCTGTCTTAAAAAATGACAACAACAAGATCAAAAGGACCCAGATGCTCCACTACACAGTTTTCTTTCAACCTGGCATCTTTACAGTACCTCACGGCCAGTACTTAGTGGTTACTGTGCGCATCTTGTCAGAAACTGACAATACCAAAGATGTGACCCTGATTGGTCTCTTTCCCTGGGCTTCAGCCCACTTAGTTCTTCCATATCCTCTGACCTTTAGAGAAATCCCTGCGTGACATGTATCTTCCAATGATACATGAACTAGACACATACCATCATGGACTGCAACTGTGTTGAGCACAGCACTGTTGCATTCTTTTATTTATCCATTCAAGGATCAACTAATGTTTATTTAAAGCCTATAGTGTTCTAGGTGCTACTTTAGGAATAGAAAATTTATATATATATATATTAAAAAAGGCCTTCCTTCACTGACTTTATCTGCTTAGATGGTTATAAATTTATGTAGAAAAGCAAAACAAAGAAAAAGAAAAGCTGGAGCAAAGAGCTGGGCCTTTAAATAGTGATTCCCGAGAGGCTGCCATTTCAGTAAAGACCACAGGAGAGGAAAGAAGTCTGTGATGGAAATCTCTGGGAAAGAGATGTTTAGGAAGACACACTGTCAAAGGCAAAGACCTCCAAGGTAGGAGAAGCACTCTATCTATCCCTTTAAAGAACCAACAAGACGTTCAGAACTTTGGAGAGGAGAGATGGGAGAAGGTGAACTGAGGGGGAAAAGGAGCAGGTGGAACACACCCTCAGATGATACAAGGCTGAGATAATTCATGCTGGAAGCAGTCAGGCTGGAGTGAACCTGATACACAGAGGTCTGGCAGACTTTCAGAAGGGGTTGCTCTACACTAAGCTTTAATTCTGACTAGCAAGACTTGAAAGGATCAGACTGTTTCCAAACCACTGCCTCCCAGAACATGGTTTGTGAGCATTTAAACTTTAAATTTTAAAAGAACTTAAAAATATTCAGTGCCCAGCAGGGTAAGCTACACAATGACCAGCACCTACTAAAAACTCAGCAGGTTCACAGACAACCATATCATAATGGGAACAGACTTGCAAGTTATACCCATGATAAGAGCTGTTATGAGAATCCATTAGGCCTCGCTGGCTCTGAGGTCACCTCCTGTACTTGTAGGATGCTGTAGTTTGGTCTTTACATTGCTGGCCCTGCCTAGGCTTGAAGATAAGATTTCTTCATGATGATGTCTGTACAGTGACAAACCTTTTCCCAGGCATGTCTATTCTGGGAATTAACTTTACAAATTAAATTTTCAGGGAAAGGGGAAACACGAGTTAGTTTTATTTAACAGATTTTTTTTTTCATCTGCCTTCATAAATGAGCCTGTGTGTCCCAGAAGAGAAGCCGGCAGAAACGGCTGTGTGTAAGGTACACCCAGAGGAAGGGCTGAGGAACAAGGTTCTATAGGAGACATTTGGAAGATTCAGGGCTCCGAGGGAAGAACATGATGTTCTATAATTCAAAGTCCTGTGTTTTAAGCTTTTCTAGACACTGCAGTCTGTTGCTAGTGTATTTGTTCACAGCTGCCTCTGAGAAAGGCTGCATTTATTTTACATACAGTCCAAGATTCATTTTGATTTACTGAGTCCAACACTTAGGTTTCGGTGCTCCATTTATTTTACTGGTTTGGGTAAAATTGCATTTCATTTTCTGGAGAGCATATCATCTGCAAAACACTAGTTTCATGAAAATGCTTACCTCCTTGGATTTTTTCAGCTCCTGTATTTGCAAGGTAGCATCATCATTCTGTTTTATGAGCTCCTAAAAACAATTTTATTTGGAAAAGTCAGCACTGTAGTTCTGGATATTCTAATAGAGAATTAAGCAACCAAAGGATTTAGGATTATAACACTCACTGAACATAGGCGTTATCAATGGAGATGATTTTGAAGTAATATGATGAATATCTTATTTAACTTCCTCTCACTCACTCTCACATACACACACACATACACACACACACACACACACACACACACACACACACACACACACGAGATAGCATATACACATTCAACAGGCTCTAAAATTTACACAGAAATGCAAAATGATGAAGAAAAGTAAGTCATCTTGGAAAACAATACTAAAGCTAATAAAAAAAATAACAGAAGGACAAACAAAACAAAAACAAAATAGCAAAGTCAAACTATCTGTAGTAACTGGTTCTAAATGGTACTGAGACCATGCATTGTTGTCTTGAGTGTGGACAAATGGTTAAGCAGAGTGGGAAAGAGAATCTTGCCCTTTACTCTGAGGACATTAAGACAAGTCTGCAAGGAAGAAAAATTTGTTTTTTTTTCCAGAAATGATGATGGAATAATTGTATATCCATGTAGAAAAATGACCTATGACCACTGCATCATTCTATACACACACACAAATTATTCAACATGGAACATAGAACCAGAAATGCTAAAATTATAAAGCTTCTAGAAAGAGAATATATCCATGGCCTTATGATAGGCAACAATGTTACAGGGAAGACAGAAAAAGCTTTGAATTATATTAAAAAAGAAGGTTGACAATTTATCTTCCATTCAAATTAGAAATGTCTGCACACTGAGAGATCACATTTGCAAAATGAAAATCAAACCCACAGGCTGGAAGTTATTTGCAACATGTACACATAATATTTGTGTCTATTTCTATTAAATGATCAAGAGTTGAACAGACACATCAGAAAAAGTAATACATCAGTGCCACACACGCCCCAATCTGAAAAACTGGCCATTATGTTGAGTCACCAAAGAAACAACAACAACAACAAAAATCAATGAAATTGAAATGCCACTTCACACCCAATAGAATGGCCATAATTAGTGACTGAGGGAACCAAGTGTAGAGGATTTGGTGCAGTCAGATTTCACATATTTCAGATCTTGAAGAGAGTAAGCTTAGCTAAAGAAATGCCATTTTGTATTCTAGTAGCCACAGAGATAAAATAGAGTTGAGTTCCACATTCCTGGCAGGGGCTTGCCCGGTTCTAGGAGAGAATGAGCTGGACACCTGGATGATCCAGGTGGGGTCCAGGACTAAAAGGAGTCTTCCATTTTAGAGAACTATGCTAAACTAAAGCAGACAGAGCCCTGAGAAAGAGTCTCTCACCCAGTTCCCAGAGACCATAGCTAGAAACTGCTGTTCACAGAGAGGCAGCATGACCTAAGTTCCAACTGCAGAATCCATAGCACCCTAGCCCTGCTAACTGACCATCAAATGCTCTAGTCAAAATACACCACCATCATTCCTGGGCCAGCTGCACGTTCCAGGGTTGATGGTGGGCTTCCCCCCTCTATAGGAAACATTCCAGGGCACAGAACCAGGACAGCTTGACCATACCCCAAGGACGAGCTACGGGACCCTGCACAAAACTGGCCCAAACATGACAGGAAGAAATAATAATAGTAAAAATTATTTTCATCTTGGTACTAACCAATCAAAAGCCTGACCCGTTGTTACCAGGCACCCCCACCCTGGTTTCTGGAAAGCCCCTAGCACGAGCCAATTAGCTAATGACTTGTACCATTATCCTCACCTGAACCCAATTCACAGCCTGGGGCTATAAAAGGAGTCTTCTCCCCCTCCCCCGCCCCCTCGAGGCCCTAATCAACCCTCCTGCATGATTCCGGTGTAACATCCTTGTCTCCGGTGGTCTCTCCAGCATCACGATCTTGAGCATAACAATCTAAGAATAAAACAACATTTCTACTGAGGAAACCACAAGTTTCCTATCTGAACCCTGGAGCTAATAGCACTTAAAGAAAAATAAGAACATTTATCTATGAAACACATTATCTGTGTTCATAGAAGCCTTGTTTAAATGCCTATACATGGAAATAATCTCAACATTCCAAACCAGGAAAACAATAAAAACATTGTATGACATTTCTACAAAGGAATACTATTGAGCAGGGAAAAGAAAACGCTGAATATGGTCTCATGCTTGTAATCCTAATTCAGAGAGGCCAAGACAGGAAGATCAGGAACTCAGAGTCAGCCTGGGTTACAGAAGGAGATCTGTCTTAAAACACCTTTAGAAAAGAAATTTATGAATATGAAAAACAAATGAATTCATTTTATCCATGCTATTTTTTTTTGGGGGGGGACTATGTATAAAAGGGCATAGTCATACAGGTTTGTCTACAAAAGTTTTAAAACCTCAAAGTTGAGCAGCACTGCTTCTTGGCTAGTTTGAGTTTGCTGGGCCAGAGGTGCAGAGGGGTGTGTTCGCTATTTCTCCTCCCCTCAACCAGTCCCAGAGGAGATTTGGGCCCAGGGATGTCCTGGATCTTCCACTGCTCCCCTGAGGGCGGGGCCTGAGGCTGGAGGAGGGGGTGACATCTGAGCTCTCCCTAGCCCACCACTGAGATGCTGCAATCACCCGCGGCTGGGATCTCCCCAGGGTCAGCTTTCTATTGGGTGAAGACGGTGGTGACCAGAAGGAAGAGGAGGGTGGGTGGGAAGACTCAGGGGCGGAGACCTCGGGTGGAGCCGGGAGTGGGCAGGGACCGCCGCTGACAGGCTCCGGGATGACCAGGAAGGAAACGAACGGGGCTTTCCGTAAAGCATCCTGACCCCTCAGGAAGTGAGGTCTGTTGAGGAAAACGAATATGGCTGTCCTAAGAGAAAACTTGGGGCAGAATTTCATAAACTGTGAAAGGGAAGGAAGTAGAGAGACATGAAAATAAAAAAAAGATAATTACTAAAGAGAAGCATAACAAATGGGAAGGAAAAGTAATGGCCAGGAAGGAAGAAAAGAAAACAATAGTTACTAGATCTCTCTCTCTCTCCATATATATAATTTATTTATTACGTATACAGTATACGGAATAGGGCACCAGATGTCACCATAGATGTGAGTCACCATGTGGATGCTGGGAATTGAACACAGTCAGTGCTCTTAACCTCTGAGCAATCTCTCCAGCCCCCCCCCCCTTTTATTTGGAGACAAGGTCTCTCTCCATAGTCCTGCTTGTCCTGGAACTTACTCTGTAGACCAGGCTGGCTTCAAACTCACAGAGATCCTCCTGCCTCTGCCTCCTGTGTGCTGGGATTAAAGGCATGTACCATATGTCTGGCTTGATAGTAATAAGTATTAAAAATAAATTTCATTAATGGAAAGAAAAATCAGCAAAGAAACCAGACAAAGAATGTCTGCTCAGAAAGGCAGAAGAGAAATATGAAGTGTGAGAAAAGCAGCTGAAGGAAGGAAGAAAGGAGAATTGAGCACCGACAAACCAAGCTGAGGAGAAAAGGAGTTAAGGTGTGGCTGGAAAATGCCGCATCTTAAACCTAAACCCAGCTACACTAAGCCACAGAAAGCCAACTGCAGGCTCACAGGCACCATAGCAAGGAGTGCCCTGCCCCTGAGCCAGCCTGTTGTTATGGAGTCTGAGACTCCAGTAAAAAGACCACAGATTCAGTCCGGAGTATAACTAGTTAAATTTACTGACATTGCTAGCCGAACAACACCCTCTGAGCCCAAAGAGATTGTCATGCAAAGGGAAATGAGAGAAGACTCTTTAAAGGTGAAAACCACAAGAAGACCTGTAGGTACCTGCAGAAACAAGCCAGCATATGTTCTACTCTGTCCAGATTAGCTAGTCAAGGCAGTCGCAAAATAGTCCTTGATTGTTTGCACAAGCAGGTTACAGAAGCCAGAAAGCAGTTAGTCATATCATAACAAGCAGATGGTCACAGCAGTCTATTTCTGGGTGGGGTCATAGAGTGAGAGTTACTGGGAACTCATCTTCGAGGGACTAGGGTCAGAAGCCATAAGTGGCTAGTAAGTATCAAGATGGATGCCGAGCATACAATGGAGTTTCTTTGGATATCACACTGTCACAAATTCAGTCCCACAGAAGCCCATCCATATGGCTCCTCCCATAGAAGCAAAGGGTCTATCAAAAAGAGGAATACCCAAGTCATCATCATCTCTGGTAGCTTATAAGAACAAAGCAACTTTTGCTTTGAAATTGGGCAAAGCCCAGAGACAGTGTGTGGGAAAAAGAGCATTCTTTTACCTAGAGCTACTTAAACTTAAAAATTAGAATAAAACAACAACAACAACAACAAAAAACCTACTGGGGCTGGAGAGATGCCTCAGAGGTTAAGAGCACTGGCTGCTCTTCCAAACATCCTGAGTTCAATTCCCAGCATCCATATGGGGCTCACAACCATCTGTAATGAGATATGGTGCCCTTTTCTGGCCTGTAGGCAGAACACGATACAAAACAAATAAATAAATCTTAAAAAGCAAAAACCTGCTTAATAGTGGACCCCATGATGACCATTCTCCTACTTGACATAACCCAGAGTGACTGGAGTGGGTTTCAATTTGGGGACTGCCACCATGAGACCAGCTGGCATGCCTATAGGGCACTTCCAGAGGTCCTGAGTTCAATTCCCAGCAACCACATGGTGGCTCACAACCATCTACAATGACATCTGGTGCCCTCCACTGTATACTGGATACATATTAAATAAATACATCTTAAAAAAAATTAGGAGCACGTCTATTGGGGACAAAAGACACTGAGTGTGTAGGTCCAGTAACTCAACTGTGTGCACACCTGGGTCACACTCTGAACTATGAGCATCCTGTTACCTCTTTCTCTTTAATGAAGTTCTCAAAGATGGCACTGAAGGATTCATTCATTTTCTTCTTTTCTTCTTCCGACTCTAACTCAAACTTTTTTGTTATTCTATGTTCTGTTGGAGAGAAAACAAAACAGGTTTGTCTATAAACACGGGGAAAGCAGGCCAGAGAGAAAGCCAGAATACCTCTAATCAGAATAACTGAGATTTGACTCAACCCGAGGACTTTTGAGCTTGGGCTGTGTGCTCTTTGATGCTCAGCTGGGGAGGCAAGCCTGCTTCCGAGTGCAGACACAGTAGCCACATGGGATTATTAGTTCTTTGGTGTCTGGTTTAGTTTCTAGCTGCTGCTTGTGCTTTGGCTTCCTTTGCTGAAGTAATGGTTGTGCTCTCTCAGGTATTTTCTTCTTTAAAGCTCTTGGCTAGCCGGATTGCTCCTAATCAAAGTTCATAGCTAGCCCCAGGGCAAAGGTAGCCCCAGAACCAAAGAGGAGGAAGTAAGATCAAACACACTTCTCTCTGTGTCCAGCTGCAGGGATGGGTGTCTCTGGGCTGGCAAAGTAAAGCTAACTGGGGTTGCACCCTGACTCAGGTGGTTTGTTTTTTCAGCATGGGACTCTTCTGGTGCTGCAGTGTTCCAGGCAAGACCCTAAACAGACATAGTTCCATATCTCATTCCCAGCGTCCACTCTGTGTCCTCATGCTACTATGCCTGGGCAGTCCTTACTAGAGAAGCCAACATTCCCAGAAGCCTTTGCATTTAAGTGATCAATTGGATTTTAACCAATAAATGTATGGAGTTGGCACAGAATGTAGACATGGTGTGTAGAAGGCTCACACCTGTCTCAGTTATTTCTCTAGACCCAGTACCAATGTCTGCATCTTCACATTCCTGAAGGTGAGTGGGTGACAGCTGCCCTGGGGAGTACTTTGTATGATTTAAGCTCTAGCCAAGTGTTAGAGATATTGAAAATACTTACCAATCATGGCTTCTACTGTGGGAGAGGTGGGGGACAAAGAGGCTGTCAGTACCCCCCCCACACACACACACATGCTGAATAGTTTAATTCTAATTCAAGAATTTCTTCTGGAATTTTAGGTTCTACATTTCTTTATAGGTCTCAATTCTCATATTTCTTCTAACTCATGATGGGTGAACATAAATGTTTTTGGATCCCTTGATTCACGTGTTGGGGTTGTGGGGGGAGGATCAGGGAGCTTGTAGGCATTGTTTCTGTTTCTTAGTAACTCCAGGCAATGTTCATTTAGAAAGTTCAGCGTGGCCTTTCACCTTGGTGAATCCAAGGCCCCTCCCCTCAAGTCAGACTGACAGCAGGTTTCCTTTGATTGTGTTTGGTCTTTGTAACGGAAAAGCCAGCAGGCTCCGCATGACTCACTTTGTTGTAGCAGGATCCTTTCCCGTTCCAGCTTCTCATCCTTCTCCCACTCTGCCTTCCGCTTTGACCACTTATCTTCCATCTCGTCATAAATGCTATCCTGTGGAGCACAGAGGCACCGTGAAAAGAGCTGTAACCTGGGGACACTGCAGAGACCGTGACTGCACCCCTGGACACTCAGCACAGCTCTGGGGCTTTGGTCTCACCTCACTGAGAGGTCCCTGTGTGGATGATTTTAAGAAAAACATTTCCAGCTAAGATCAGTGGAGAGCTGGGAGAAGGCCAAGGGTCATCTACAGACAGCATTTGCCAAGATGGATTCTGACTTCCTTTGAAGGTAAGTAAGGCTCTCTGTATCAGAGAGTCACATCCAGTTCTGCATCTCCCTATAACATAGAGCTCCAACTCCAGGACTTCATCAAGTTTGAGAAGTGTCCTATTTTGTTTTTTATTAGTATAACTGTCTGCAAAAACAATGTGGACAGGAAAGGGTTTATTTGGCTCATACTTCCATGCTGCATCCCATCACTGAGGGAACTCAGGGCTAGATCCCAAGGCAGGAGCAGATGCAAATGCCATGGAGGAGTGCTGCTTACTGGCTTACCCAGCCTGCTTATATAGACACCCCAGGTCCGCTTGCCCAGAGGTGGCCCCACCCACAGTGGGCTGGCTCTCCCACTTGGATTATTAATCTAGAAAATGCTCCACAGACTTGTTCAAAGGCAATAGAAGCAACTTCTCAAAGGAGGCTCCCTCCTTCCTGATGACTCTTTTTTGTGTCAGGCTGACAAAAACCTGAGCAGCACAGGAGTTAAAGGGAAGGGCTGTGTTCTGAACCAGCTCCAGTGCTGAGCTCATGGAGTGTAGAACAAGACAGACTTTTTGGGTGGCAATCTGGCCAAGTCTATGAAAGGCCTTAAGTGTGTGCATTTCTATGACCAGTACTCACTGCTAGGATCAAATATGTTCCAAGTGCTATTTTCTGTTATAGCAAGCGATTGAAACAGTGCATGGTCAATGGGAAAGACACAGTGAGATACTCTCATTAAGCTAGCCCTCATAAAAAAAAAAAAAGAGGGGAAATACACTAATACGCCCAATGAAAAGAAGATACAAAAATATACATAGGTTTGCTATCCCACAGTTTCAGTGGAACACAGGGACAGGGTGCAGGGATTTACAGGGTCTGGGGTGGGACAATTCTTTCGTTTTGGTGGTGGTGTTCATTATTTCCACTTAAAAAGCCAGATTTACTTGTTTTATGTGTTTAAGTGTTTTGCATACACGTATGTCTGTGCACTTTATGTGTGCCTGGTGCCCGAGGAAGCCAGAAGAGGGCATTGGATTCCCTGGGGTTGTAGTTAGACATGGTTTTGGACCATCATGTGGGTGCTGGGAACTGAACTGGGTCCTCTGGAAGAGTCTTATCTGCTGAGCCATCTCTCCAGACCTTACCCCACCCACTTCTTTTTGAAAAACACTCAATAGCTAATACTTTGATGACCACAATGGTCTCTTCAGATCCACTGGGCTGGGTTGTGAAGCAGGGAAGCATCTGGCTCCTGCTTCCTGCTGGGGACAGTACTGTCACTGTGGTACAAGGACTTTCATCTCCACAGATCTGGATTCATCCCATGTTGTCAGCCAGGAGGGAGCCCAGTTTCTCACTCTCAATCTACCGCACAGCTCTGAGTCTCACCTGATACATGTGAAACATGTTCTTTAGATATTTATATTCCTTGCCCATCTCATCTGGAAGAAAAGAAAACAAGGACATTACTATTTCTGAGAGCACACTTATCAAATCTCATGTGAACTTCTCAGCATCACACCCAAGCTCCTCCCAAGGCGATGAAATCTTTGACTCATCAGTCATCCTGGAAGCTTATTAAAAACCCAGATGCTGGACGGTGCCTGAACTGACTGATGCAGAGCCTCTGGAGGAGGGTCCTGGTACTTTTCAACAAATAAGCTTCTTAAAGCTATTGAAACTTACATGCTCTGGTCAGCCATTTTAGAAAGAACACCCAGGAGTAAATTCCTGTCTGTGGGAAGGAGGAACAATTTCTCCCAGAATGTATCTGCTTCTCCTTTTAGTATGGTTCTGAAAAACCACACCTTGTCTTTAGAAAATTGGAAAACAAGCAAAGTACAAATAAGACATTAATTTAAAATATAGGCTCTATAGTGAAGCATTTCTCCTTCTTTCTGTGGGCATTAGTCTATAATCCCAGACTCTGCAGGGGGCATACCCTGCTCTTCCCAAGGGCAGTGTAAGCAGTGAGATCCGCTCAGTAGAGCGCTAGGCACTACAGAGACAATCACAATATGTCAATTAGGATGTAATAAACACCACCTTTTTACATGTGCAGAAACCTGAAGAAATCATAATGATATAATTTTGGAACTTTAAAATGCACTTCAGACATTTCATATTCTTACTTCACAGATAAAAGTAAATTTTCAGAGAAAATCAAGGACATAGCCCTCCTTTCCTGTGCCATTCTTAATCACTCAAATCACCCAGCTCCAGAAAGGAAATCTTAGACATCGACCTTGCCAACTCATGGCCACGGGCCCCGGACTGACCACCTTTCCCATGCTCCCTCCTGGGCCTGCCGGTACCTAGTTTCTCCTGGGCAGAAGCCTTCTCTATCTTCAGTGCTTCTTTGTAGCTACTTTCTAACTTCTCAAGCTCCACTTTGTGAGCCTTTCTGAGATCCCTGTTGGACAATCGATGAGAAGAAGCTTAGCACCGACAAGCGGGCTCAACAGGTAAAGGTGCCATGGAAGCCTGACTTCTAAAAGGGGTCTTCTACAATCCACAGGCACACTCTGACCACACACACACACACACACACACACACACACACACACACGCACGCACGCACGCACGCACGCACGCACGCACGCACGCACGCACGCACGCACGCACGCTCATCCAAGTGGAACCCTCACTTCCTGGAGTGTTCTCCTGGCCTCTAGAGTGAGACACTTCCTACAATTACTGCTTTGAACAGAGCTTGGGCAAGGGCCTCAGCCTCCCACTGCTTACAGCTCATTTACAGAAGCACCCAGGATATATTTAGAACCCCATGTCCAGCCCCCATACCAGGATTCATATGCTGTTAGTGTTGGAGTGTCAAAGTGGAAGCCTCCAGACCATAAATCAAACAGAAAAAAAAACAAATATGTATCACTAAAGGAAAAAGGCTAATCTGCAAAGAACTACATGATATGCTATTCTAACACTAGGTAAGAAAAAACTGGACACAATAAACCAATCAGTGGTTTCTGGGCATTGCCTTGGGAAGGGGCCAGTAGGTGCAATGTATGGAGATAATTAGTAAGACCACTATGTACAGCACTCTCACAGTGAATACGTGTCCCACACTCAATGTTTTTCCCCAAACACAGAATGGAGCACCCCCAAGCTGGTGATAATGATACATCAGTGCAGGTTCATCAGCTGTCACAAATGTACATCCTTCAGGGATGCTGAAAATGAGGGAGGATATGGGATGGAGTGTAAGTGGCATGTGGGCACGCTGTGCCTTTCTAGTAACTTTGCTGCAAACTTTAAACTGTTAAAAAATCATGAAACAAAAAAATACATCAATGCATATGTAAAATGCTGAGGCTCATCTAGGGCTACAGCCTATATCTTAGTGTTGTCTTTTCTAAGATTTCAGTTTTGCTATAAATGATGGTTTATAGTCCAGATATTTACGGACTAAACATGCTATTCTAATTTATGAATGCAATGTGTGATCATTAAATCAATCTAGTTGACATATTCATCAACTCAATAACTAATTTCTTTTTATGGTGAGAATATTTTAAATTCACCTTTAAAAAAGGTTTTGTTTCTTAATTTTGTTAATATGTGCATCTTTGTGTGTTTATATAGTAGTGCCTGCAGAGGCCAGAGGTGTTGGATCCCCCAGAACTGGACTGGCAGTTGTGAATCACCACGCCAATGCTGGGAACCAAACTCAGGTCTTCTACAAGAGCAGTATGTGCTCCTGAACACTGAGATGCTTCTCCAGCCTTAAAATTTACTCAGTGCAATTAAATATGGAAAGCACAGTATTATTACTATTCTAAGGCCTGTAAAGAGCTCTTTGAAAAGCATTTCCATAAAGATTTTTATACACCTTAAAACATTTTTATCATATTTACTTATTTAGTTTGTATGTATATGTGTATGTGTGTATGTATGTGTGTGTATGTGTATGTATGTGTGTGTGTATGTGTGTGTGATGTGTGTATATGTATGTATGCATGTGTATGTATGTGTATGTGTGTGTGATGTGTGTATATGTATGTGTATGTATGTGTGTATGTGTGTGTGATGTGTGTATATGTATGTATGCATGTGTATGTATGTGTATGTGTGTGTGATGTGTGTATATGTATGTGTGTGTGATGTGTGTATATGTATGTATGCATGTGTATGTATGTGTATGTGTGTGTGATGTGTGTATATGTATGTGTGCATGTGTGTGTATGTGTGTGTGTGTGTGTGTGTGTGCTGCACACGCATGCATGGAGTCTAGAGGATAACTGGAGGGATCAATCTTCTATCACATGGCCCCTGGAGCTCAAATCGAGCTCATCAGGCCTGTTGGAGACACTGGCTCAGTTCTGTATACTCTAACCATCACCTCTCATGGGCTCGCCTAAGTAACCATTTATCTGTGTTCTGTTTTCAGGCATAAGTGAGAACACATTACTTTGTCGTTGCCTGGCTTATTTCACTTAGCATAATATCCCTTCCCTTCCACTGGTGTTATCACAATTGAGAAGAGTTCCTTCTCTTTGGAGGCGGAACAGCATTTTAAAATCTCATCTGTTGACACACACAGTTGGTTCTATTATGAAGCAATTGTGCACAGCATGCAATAATCATAGAAGTGCAGACTCTTATTTTGTCAAGAACCTAAAATGATGACGAATCAAGGGGTGTTCCCTCTCCACCAGGAAGACTCTTCCCCCACACAGACAACACACTTCCTTCTCACTCTGTTCCTTCTCCCCACCCTTTCTTTGTTGCCCAGGCCTACAACTAAGAGCAGGGAAAGCAGAGGGACGGAGGAGGAAAAGGAGGGTGGGGAAAATGTGCTCACAACAAATCACATCTAACAAAGCTTCGTGGCTTCTCAGCAACCATCAGAGGAAACAGGACAATGGAAACAAAAGGGAAGCATGAGCAAAAGGCAGGAATACAAGTGGCGCACTGCTTCATCTTAGTGGCCTCGGAGGAAGCCTCCCCACTTGGCACCACTGCGAGCCCCGGGGACCTGGAATCCCGTCCGGGCTTTGCGCACGCGCGCGGGCCTTTGCCGAAACCCACCTGTTCTCATTTTCAAGCTTCTGCTTTAGCTCAGCACAGCGGAGATCCATTTGGTTGGAGAGCTGGAAATGGAGCCAGAGTTAACAACATCGCATTCAGGACTCCAGCCGCCTCTGATCTACATCCCTGCAGCCCCTTCATTCCCAGGGGATGGATGCGGGCCTCAGTCTCTGCGGGTGGGCTCTGCAGTGCAGAGGGCGCACACTCAGTAGGGTGGGGCTGCTGATTGCCTCCGCCTGCTCATCGCGGCGGTGCCTAGGCACCATCTCCTTACAGTCTGGTCACTGGGGCTGGTTCCTTCTGACATTTCATCATAGCACTGTGGCCTTTGGATCTTTAACACTTGGAGATCACTTGTTTAGAACAGAACCAACTGTCAGATTGCAGACACATGGAAGGGCTAGCTGTGGCCACAGGTTCCTGCCTCACCCTCCTTCTTGTCTCTATGGGAAGTCAGCCATCTTGGCTGCAGGCTCCTTTGAGAAGAACAATCTTCTCCACACTGTGGACCAGGCTCTTCTTAGGAGTCCCACCATGCAGACGCACTGGAGTATGAACTCCTGAGTCTCTGTGTGGTATTGTCTGTCCATGGTGTTAAGAATTCTTCTAAGACCATCTTATCCTAACCACCATCTCACTGCCCCATTGAGAACTTTCAAAGGTCACACTGCAAATGGACTGTTCCATATTTTCAAGACACCCCCCCCCCCCCGCACACCCATTAATGACAGTCTCTAAAGTTGCCTTCCATAGGGGCTGTACCAGAGAGTTAAATATGAATTTGCCTGAAGATCCCATCACCTTACACAAATGATGTAAGTTTCTCAAACTCCAGTTTCCCTTTTGTGGAAAGCATTAAGGCAGGAAAGGTCTCAGCCTAGTCATGAGGCAGCTCACTGTAAGATTCAGGCAGCCTGGGACAAGTCAGGCTGAGGCTGCTGTGGGGAAGGAGAGCTAGGGGTAAACCTTCACAGGCTTCCTTCCATAACACCAGAGTGCGTGTTCCTGAGTATGGCTCTGCTTTGTCATTCCAGCCCTGGTCACCAGGTTACCTGTCTGAGCTGGGGAAGAAGGGCTCAAACTGGCACTGATGACCAAAATGTTAAAAATGTCACCTGTTTTAGAAGCACCTCAGGACCGAAAGGACTCTTTCTGAAGAATGGGATTAACACCCACCGGGAGCTCCCTAGAGGCCTTTGGTATCCACCATGCTGGGGCCTTTAGCAGTAGCCTGGCAACCTCCAAGCTGGTATCTCATGACAAGGCCAGAAGGGGGGTAATCAGTGCTGGCCCCCCCCCCCGCCGGTGTGAAGACAGTGTTACCACATACCCAGAAGCACCTGGAAAACCTCTGGAATGTCTTTGAGTTTTTAGAGTTACAGATGAGGGTGTGGGCAGAGAAAAATTGGAAGAAAAAAAAAGAGGACTGTGCATTGAGGTCCTGGATGTCGAGGCTCACTACAGCAAAGTGCCTGGTACACAGATGTTCTGAAAGTATTAGTCCCGAGGGCGTGTTAATTCAAGGATCACTTACCAGTTTCTGGGCAGACTGGTGATCTCTGTTCATTTGTTCTATTATTGCTGTCAACTCTGAGATCTGCTCCTCAAGGTCAGAAATGATGTCAGTCCTGTGGGACAAACACTTCTGTCACCACTAGAATGTGTTCTTCATGCCAGCCAGGCCCAGGCTACCTGACTCAGTGTGATGTTGCCTGCTCTGCCATGGGACATAAGGATGCAGCAGTGGAGGGTCGTCCTGAAGATGGCATCCCATAGTGGAGCGCTTAGACCTCGTGTAGACCTCAGCCCTTAAAGAGAGCTAGCTGTAAGTGCTCAGGGCAGTGTGGTGTCCTGCTAAGCAGAAGAGAAAATAGAGCGTGTCTGGCACTTATTGGAGTCTGCTTGTCTCTGGTTGGATGCAAGAGGGAGGTGTGCAGAGGATAAGGAAATGGAGGAGCCTGGGAAGACTCATGCCGATAGCCACCCAGAGACAAGGGAAGCTAAATGAGTATGTGTGTGAGGCACCTGTCATGTCTTCCACCCCAGCATTCAGGGACAAGAGGATAGAGAATTTGGGTCCAGCCTGGGTTACAGAGCAAGATAGCATTTCAAAAAAACTTTTTCTGAGACCCAGTTTCTCTGTGCAATATCCCTGGATGCCCTGGAGCTCACTTTGTAGATCAAACTGGTCTCAGACTTACAGAGATCCACCTGTCTCTGCCTTCTGTGCAGGGATCTAAGGTGTGGTCCACCACATCCAGTGTGTGTGTGTGTGTGTGTGTGTGTGTGTGTGTAAAATGTGTCTTTCAGAACACATATGTCTTTCTGCGCTTTGTGTCGGGCTATCATATTTGTGAACTATTTAGCTGGGGGTGGGGCTGGGTGAGAGGTTTCATTTCCTGGGTGTGATCCATCCCTCTCTTGGCATAGAGACGTGTCAAGTGGGAAAATAAGAGAAAAGATGTAGGAGGGGGAGCTGGGAGATGAGGAAGTTTGAAGTAGAAAACCTTTATCTTTTAAACATAATCTTCACTGTGAACAATATTCATGAGGCCAAGAATTGCCATGGATACAACTTTGACCATGGGCATATGACCTCCTCACCCTCATCCCCGACTCGATGGAAAGCCAGGGAAATGACTCTGAGATCAGTAACTCCATGGCCTCCCTAGCATGGCCTCATCCCCAACCCTTCCTAGAGGTAATCACTGGCAACAGGTTAGATATTGCCTTTCTATGTAGCAACAGATGGGTGAGCATGTGTGTGCATGTTTCTGTGTGGTATATTTGAATGTGTGTTTCTGTGCATGCACCTGTGTACACACGGAGGCCAGGCATAAGTGTTCAGTGTTTTCCTCTGCTCCATCTTCTCTTATGAGACAGGCTTTCTCACTGACTTAGAACTCATATTTTAACTATTCACTGGCCAATGAGCGTCAGGGATTCTCCTGCTTGTCTTTCAATGCTAGGATTACGAGCATGCGTCACCATGCCCAGCTTCTTCCATGAATGCTTGAGACAGGAACTATCTTGATCAACTGAGCATCTCTCCAGATCCTTTGGAACAACAGCTTTACTTATTTAAACTAATAATTTAAAAATTTTAAAAACATATTAAATTTGTATTATTTACCCTATGTCTTAAACATATTATTTTTGTCTTAATTTAACTTATTTTTATTAATTTGTCTTGCCACATGGCCTATGACTTATATTCTTTATATTAATTTTCTCTTAACTAAATCATATCTATCTAAACTCTGCCCTTCTTCTCCTACCTACACTCCAATTCCTTTTCTTTTCTGTTTTTTTGACACAGGGTCTCGATACACAGCCCTGGCTGTGTTGAAACTTGCTATGTAGATCAGGCTGGTCTCCAAACTAAGTGCCTGGCCCTGCCCCACAGCCCCACAGTGTTCTCAGAAGACACTCTTACAGCAGACACAAGCTGGAAGGAGGAGACGCTGGGAGAGCCCTCTTGAGACGGAGTAAGGAGTGAGGGCGTGAAGTCAGGCAGAATAGACAACCGAGTGAGGGGTCTGGGGGGAGAACTGAAATGTATGACATCGGAGGGTAGCAAAGGAGGCGGGGCTTCAGAGAAAAAGCAATGGCTGGTGCTCCACAGGATGGACCAGGTCAGAACCTTCCAAATGGGGTCTCCCAGAGTTGAGGGCATTTTGGATGTTATGATGGCAAAGGAGATGCATTCTCCAGTCTTCCAAAACACTGGCTTTGCTTTTAATCTTCACACTCAGAATGCAGATGGTTTTTTGGATATTTCACCTGTCCTTCCTGGGCAGGAGCACTTTCCTCTTTGGTGTGAGTCATGCTAGCTGGGCTGTTTCTGTGCAGGGACTTGGGACCTGGACATGGATATCAGGTATTTCCTGGGGCTAGGCTGGACTGACTAGTTGGGCAGAGCCAGCTCAGATGACATTGACCCAAAGACCTTACCTGGAAAGCTTGACTTTGCTCAAGACGTCCGATTCTAAGTGTTTTTTCCTATTGAATATTTCATCTCCCAAGGTGACTGAAATCTGTTCTCGATTTCGAACAAGTTTATAGCCAGGTGACACGTTGATCACTTCCTGGGTCTTAAGGTAGAAGGCAAAAAAAAAAAAAAAAAAAAAAAACTGTGAGCCTTGAAGAGCTGAGATTCCTCAACCTACTGTGGGCTTCCTCACATGTCATACAGAGATACTGAGCAAAGGTTCCAGGGCCCTCCTCCAGCCTCTACTCTCAAATCTCTCAGATCCAATCCCAGCATTCACTTGTCATTCCCCCCCCATGAACCCCTTGAACTCAGCAGTGCCAACTGATCCATAGACACCTCTCCATTTCTCCTTCCCATTCTCCACTGTGGCCAGTAGCTGGACACTGTGGAAACTGCTCAACTTTTGGAATTGAGTAGACCAAATATAATATTTGGCCTTGGAGCTATTTCACATCTCTGTGACTCAGTTTCCTCTTTAGAAAATGGTAGTAAGTTCTTCAAAGGGCTTTTGTAGGGGGAAAACCAACAGAATAATATACAAGGAGACAAGAAGCCTGGGTGCAGACAAATGCAGTGAGCTAATCTCCTTCCTGGAAGAATCCTGGCAGGGTCGCTGGCTATATGCATGCAGACCACTCTGTGGTACCACATCACCCAGGCCATTGTGGCCATCCCCTAACTGGCATCTCTGCCTCACTCCCCTTTAAGCCTTGTCTCAACATGGACCAAGGGCCCAGCATCTTGTGCTTGGGTTCTTAAGATATTGGCCCAGCTGGTCTCTGCTTTCACTCTTGTGCTCCAAATGTTCACGGCCTTTTCTCCTAACAGGGTGATTGTGCTCCTCTTTGCTCATTTTGTTCCTGACCATTAAGGCCCTTTACAGGACTTTGTGGTCCTTGTTTAGGAGGGGGGAATGGGTGAAATGATAAGATAAAAAAGTAGTCAGAATATCCTATGACATTTTCTAAAATGTAAAATGTAACTTGGTCTCATGCCTATACCAGAACCATGGAGACTCATGTTCTGAGCCCATGTCTTTGCCTTTGCTGGCTTTAGGTGATTTGACAGCCCCTTCCTCAGCATTTGTGGCTTCCCGTTATGGCACAGGGCTTCCTGTATTGGGGTATGAGGTGTAGCCTGAACAGCCACTGTCGTTTCCCCCTAGGGACCTACAGGGGGAGGATTAGTTACAGTTTGGCCACTTACCAGCCACATAAAGTGTGCACCATTAAGACTATGAGGATTGCTCCAAGGCTCTCTGGTAAGATTTGGCCGAGTGAGTGTGTGAAAACCCCATGCTTGCACACAGTAGGTGCTAGATAGATGCTCTTCCGGCCCGTTCCCCACTTCTACTCACAGGAGGAAGTTTGCTGCTGTCCTCTGGCTTTCCTGTCTGGGCTTTGTCTCTGCAAGAGAAGGATGTGCTCAGAAAGCAGCAGGTACAGCTGAAAGGCTGCGCTCAGGGGATGAGCCCTGATGCTGCCGCCTCTGACCTTCATTTTCTTAGGCCAGTCACTTGACCTTCTGGGGGACCCTGGGTAGCTGGGGAACACTTGGTACAGGGTCTTAGTGAGGGGGAAGTCCAAAATGGATGTGAGTGGGGCTGGACTCTAGAGCTCCCAGGCTGAACTGATTCCTTGCCTGTACTAGCTTCTAGAGGCTTCCTATGTCCCTAGCGATCATCTTCACAGAGGTCACATCTTCACAGAGGGCTGACACTCTTTCTCATATTTGCATTTGCCCCACTTGGAGAATACAGGTGAAGGAACTACATCTTGGTCAGCTACCCAATATCCTCCATCCCCCACCTCAGTGCTCCAAGTTCCCACTCTCCAGAGACAAGGCACATCTCTGCAGGCTTATGCTCTTCCTGACAGTCATTGCTTCCTCATCTTCTCTGAGCTGAAATCACCATGGATTTAGTTTGGGAAAAAAAAACAATGGATTCTGGTAATTTTTTGACATCCCTACTAACAAGTTAGCTCAAGTCAGCATGGATGCTGAGGCAAGAGCCACAGAACAGGAAGCCCTGCCTGCCTGTCTTCCTGACCAGCCTGGATGCTGTCTTGTTCTTGCAGGCCTGTCTGACTCAACATTTCAATAAAGAAGGTTTGATTTTGCAATTTTGTAGCAGCGTGCGTGCGTGCGCGCACGCGTGTGTGTGTGTGTGTGTGTGTGTGTGTGTGTGTGTGTGTGTGTGTGTGTGTGTGTGTGAGAGAGAGAGAGAGAGAGAGAGAGACCCCTGGGGAGCTGGGGAATCTTTTGGCACAGGGCCTCAGTGATGAAAAAATCCAAAATTGATGGGCAGGACTACACTCTGGAGCTCTTGGGTGAGTTGATTCCCTGTGTAGTGATAGATTATTTTATCCATTGCCTCATGAAACTAAAAGTACTTACTTTGGGGCAACAACAGGCTTTGCTGATTGAGACAGGAGGTAGTTGCGTTCTCTTGAAACTGGTGTAGGAAGAGTTTGTCTGAAAGCAATAGATAAACACTGGAAATTAGAAATATGTTTCAGCACTCTCCAATAAGGACTTATCTATGATGGCTCCAAATTGGAAAGTACATCATGTAACAACTGGGATCAGGAAGATTTCAGGCCTTGACCACCTCAGGTCCAAGCCTCTCCTACATATACTTGTTTACCATCTCCAAGAACTCCTGTTTGTCAGGGCAAGCCCCAAAGCCATTGTTCATACACACACACACAAACACACACGTGCGCACGCGCGCACACGCACACACACGCACGCACGCACGCACGCACGCACGCACGCTGCTGCAAAATTGCAAAATCAAGTCTTCTTTATTGAAATGTTGAGTCAGACAGGCCTGCAAGAACAAGGCAGCATCCAGGCTGGTCAGGAAGACAGGCAGGCAGGGCTTCCTGTTCTGTGGCTCTTGCCTGGGGAGTCTTGTAAGACAAAGAGGACTACAAAAAGTAGCGACTTTCTGTTTCTAGCCCAGCCCAGTTATACTTACTTTAGCTTCCCTGTGGAGGTCTTTGGAAGCGGGTGAGGGGTCTTGATTAGCTTCCGTGGTCCCAAGTTCCAGGGGTCCCAGCAGGTGCAGTAGATGAGAGGATTGGGATGATACATAGTCTTGTCACATGTAGTCTTGGTTGCTAGGTCAGGGGCTCTTGCTGAGATGAGAAAAACAACCATAGAGGGTTAAACCCAGAATCAAAGCAGAGATTGGGAAGGATCAAGGTGCAGCACAGAGAACAGCTGTGGAGATGCAGCCTCTCACTGTGGAATGATGATGCCTCACCGTTTACCAGCTGATCTGCAAGCAATTAAACATCTTCCACATTGGAGTTATCCCTGTAATCCAGGTACAATGTTCCTTGCTCAGCTATTGCTACCCAGGCTTACAGGTGATGTCACAGAGGTAGGGCACTGTAGCTGGAAGCACACATTCCCTGGGTTCCTACATCTGTTCCTCCTGAGGTCCACATTAGCTTGCTCTGGATGTGGAGAGATCCCCACAGCAGATCCTGAACTTCCTGGAAAATCAGCTCTACTCCGACTAGAGCATGAATGACTGACTCTCGATGGTCCCCTGCCTGAATTGCAGAGGAGAACTAAGATCCACCTCCCATCATGATTACTGCACAGAAGACAGCTGTCAGGAGACCCCAGACTCAACAAGATGCTTCCTGATGACACTGATGGGCAGGGAGTTGACAGAACTGATGAGCATGTAGTGGGATGAAGCGTCCTTGTCATTTCAGCCCCAGTTCCGTCTCTGTACCCATCCCCCAAACCTGTGCTCTATACAGCCTTACACAGAGAAAGAGGCTTTGTATTAAGGAGGGGAAATGAGGTCAGAATGTCAGGGTTATGTTTCCTTTCCCCCCCACCAGGACATGTTCCAACAGTTTTGGGGGTGCTTTGAAGTTAGGTGGGCCTCACTTTACACACTGGACATGGGACTGCAGGGAACCTGCTTTTCTGAGCCTATTGCCTTATCTTTAAAAATACTGTTCAGGGCTGGAGAGATGGCTCAGTGGTTAGGAGCACTGAGTGCTCCTCCAGAGGACCAGGGTTCGATTCCCAGCAACCACATGGCAGCTCACAACTGCCTGTAATTCCAAGATCTGACACTCTTACACAGTTATACATGCAGGCAAAACACCAATTCACATAAGATATTAAATAAATATTAAAAAAAATACTGTCCATGCTGGTTCATGCTGTACTGCTATACACATGTAAAGGGACCTAGGAAAGCTCTTGGCCCTGCACACAGAGACGAATACCATCAACTACAGTGGCATTTTACACATAGAAACTTTTCTTTCTACTTCTTTTTAAAAAAAGAGATATAAGTTTATTTGTGTGTGTGTGTGTGTGTGTGTGTGTGTGTGTGTGTGTGTATTACAATGAAATCAGCTCATTATAGACATGGCCACAACAGAAAACACCAAGGAAGTAAAAAATATCAAAAACATAAAATCCGAAGATGGCCACTGAAAAATGCCTTCCAGAATTTTTTGACATTCTAAAGAAACAAAGCTTTCCATTAAAAGAAGTAACTATATTTACATCCTGGATATATTGTTTAAGCTAATGCCATGAGTTATTATAGAAATATAATATGCCATTATCTTTAAAATGTAAGGTTTTTTTTTGCAATCAAGAAATTAAAAATATGCCAAACGGAGAAAAAGAGTGTAATAAACTCATCTATCCCATAGTTTTAAAAATTGTCAGTGTGACTAGCCTGTCTATACCCTGCCCCATTTCACTCCTTCATCATAACATATATATTGAAACCTCGTCTTTCAAACAAGTCTGAGATCAGTTTTCATATCAAAAGAGATTTATTTTTGTTTCGTGTATGTGTTTGTGTGAGTGTATATCACATGTGTCTGTCTGGGGAGTGACTCACAGAAACCAGAAGAGAGTATTAGATATTCTGGCACTGGAGTTACAGGCTGTTAGGAGCCACAGGGTTGATTGGAACCCAATTGGCGGTCCCTGGAAAAGCAGCAAGCACCCTTGATTGCTGACCCACAAATCTTCTGACCCACAAATGTAAATTTTTATGAGTGCATTTATTTATATTTTAACCAGTTTTATATTGATAAGTGTTTGTTTCCTTTTTCCTCATTCTTGGAAATGCCTTGATATTTATTAATTTGCTCTTTAAAAAAAGTTCCTTTTGTGTCTTCTGGAACCGTATTCAAAGCATTTGAAGCCAGTAATACAAAAACTAATGAGCCATCAGAACAGATGTGGGCTATTAACAAATTACGTGGCGGGGCTGAGGGCATCGGGAAGGAATGGGGGCAAGTAAGGTGGGGTGGACACATAGAAAGCCTTTTGGAAAAGTACCATGTACTGGTGTGTGTGTGTGCTGTGTGTTGTGTGTGTGTTTGTGTGTATGTATGTATCTGTGTGTGGTATGTGTTGTGTGGTGTGTGTGTGGTATGTGATGTGTGTATGTGTGTGTGTGGTGTTTGTGTGTGCAGTATGTGGTGTATGTGTGTGTGTGGTATGTGTTGTGTGTGGTATGTGATGTGTGTGTGTGGTGTTTGTGTGTGTGGTATGTGGTGTGTGTGTGTGGTGTTTGTGTGTGTGGTATGTGATGTGTGGTGTGTGTGTGGTATCTGGTGTGTGTGTGTGTGTGTGTGTGTGTGTGTGTGTGTGTGGTGTTGGTGTGTGTGTTGTGTGGTGTGTGGTATGTGGTGTGTGGTGTGTGTGTGTGTGTGGTGTTTGTGTGTGTGGTATGTGGTGTGTGTGTGTGTGTGTGGTATGTGATGTGTGTGGTGTGTGTGTGTGGTGTTCGTGTGTGTAGTATGTGGTGTATGTGTGTTTCCCCTTCTTCTCTTTTTCTGTATTTTCTCCCCAGTGTTTCCCTCAAGGCAGGGAGGCTGGCTGCAAGCCACAGAGCTTAAGCAAGAGTTACGGTTATAAACAGCCTGCAGGAAAAAACCTTCCCAGACCTTACCTTAATTCTTTCAAAGATTCATTTTCCTGTGGTTCCTTCCCAAGTTGGAAGTCTTAAAGAAACCATAATGTTTTAGAGAAACAAGACCCCCACAGCACAACACGAGGGTTCATTTTACACCAAATCAAGATGTTTCAGGACTCAGGGCTTTGGCGCTTGTCCCAAGCAATTGTCCCAAGGGAGAAGTCCACAGGACTGGCTGACTGCCTGCAGACCCAGCCAATGGCTTTCAGAAGGGATCAGCGACCATGCCAGGAACTTCCCTGAGGAGCCGGCTCAGCTGTCCCCAGGTATTTCAGTGAAAGTCACACTTGAGGAGAAAGTCACCCTCTACCCAGAGTCCTCTGACTCAACCTGACTTGTGAGGTTTGCTCTAGGGAGATGGCAGGAGGGTTTGTTTCTCTTATCACTATGGAAACAGAATGGGGATGCCTCATTGGCTCAAAGCACACGGTTCTTAACAGAAAGTTGGAGAAGCAGCCAGTTAAATCTTCCTAGACTCAGATCAGTATCCATTCTCAACAGCAGGGAACTCATACAAGATTTTTACTTCATTATCAGAAATGAGACTAAAGAATCTTAAGATACATTTCCAGAGCACTGGGAATTATACAGCACCCTGGGCCTAAGTGGCATATGGCCACAGCCCCCAGGCTTTGACATGCCTTGTTTTTCTCAAAATCCTAGACCTCTGCAGTGGATGTGCCCTTCTTTGAAGATTGGCTTTGAGATTTGTGGAAGTCCTCAGGGATGGCCATTTTTCAGCTACCTGTGGTTTCCATTTTTTTTTCTAAAGAAAGTTGATCTTGCCAAATCAAAAAACAAAACAACTAAACTAAAAAAGTGCTTGGTTATTCATGTTTATTTTTCCACAACTCACTAAAAGACACATTGTATAATGAAAGTTTACAAACAATACCTTATTGCTTACTACTCCATTTTTGTTTTCTAAATTAAGGCTTATTCTAATCCATTAGACTGACTCCTGGCTCAGTGATAGCCTACATCCCATAGTTCACAATCTGTGTGTTCTTCCAGAATGCCAGGCTCATGTAGCTAGAGTTCTGTGCTCAGTAGAGTTGAAAGACTAATTCAGAAATGATCAGTTCAATAAAAGCACAATATTTTATGATTTTTTCTTTTCTTTCTTTCTTTCTTTCTTTTTCTTTTTTTTTTCCCCAGGACAGGATTTCTCTGTGAATCCCTGACTCTCCTGGAACTCTCCCTGTAGACCAGCCTAGCCTCAAACTCACATAGATTCACCTGCCTCTGGCTCTGGCTCTGGCTCTGCTGCATGACCATCACAGCCTGGCCAGGAAGAATTTTGTGTTAAGAGACTCTATTGCCCTGTTGTTAACCAGACCTTTAACTGGAAAAGGAATCCTACTAGATCTACAGATAAAAAAGATCCCGGTGAGTGCAAGGCAGAGAGAAAGGTGGGGGGCCATGGCAGGAGACAAAGAAACTCCTTTGTCTTTCCTGTAGGGATGTCCCAGAGGCCTGAGGAGCCCTAGATGTGGGCCTGGAGCACTAGCCCTGGGAATGACCAGAGGGCAAAGTGGGCAGGGACGTGGGAGGGAAGGAAAGAGAGGTGTGACCCCGTGTCTCCAGCTCCAGTGACTGAGTTGCTGTTGGTGCCAGTGGTGGTTTGAAAGAAAATGGCCCCCAGAGGGAGTGACACTGAGGAAGTGTGTCCCTGTGGGGATGGGTTTTGAGGTCTCCTATGCTCAAGCTACACCCAGTGACTGACGAGGTTCACTCTCTGTTGTCTGTGGATCACGATGTAGAACTTTCAGCTCTTTCTTCTGTCTGCAGGCCACTGTGTCCCACCATGATGATAATGAACTAAACCTCTGAACTGGAAGCCACCATAATTAAATGTTTTCCTTTATAAAAATTTCTGTGGTCATGGTGTTTCTTCACAGCAATGGAAACTAAGACAGTGCTGTTCACTGGCAGGGGGTATGTTGGGATGAATGGGTTTGAGAAGAGACCATGTTCTGGCCATGTTGAGGTGCCAGGGAAACACCTAAGTGGTGATGTCTACTGGAGAAGTCATTAAAAGTTTTATGAGTTCAATGAAGAGTCAGATTTAGTGTTGATTGAGGGAGTACGGGAGCATAAGGAGAGGTATCATGTAAGAAAATGACCTGGAACCTAGCTCCAGGCCATGCCAGTGCCAATAGCAACCATTTCTCAATGCAGTGCACACAATGGCCAGTTATTAGTGAGTGGCCTGAGGCAAGCAGGTCTGTCAGCTTCCTGCAGTTAGGGAGTTTGGAGGTAGTGTGTTCAGACAGTGGGAGAACTCAGTCATATGCCTCATGGCTTCTACAACTCCAAGGGCTGTGAACAGACAAGATGGAGACAGACCTTAAAAGGAAGAAAAGAAAAAACAGAAAGGAAATCTGATTGATTTGAACTTATTCATCATGTAACTTTATATTTTATTTTTTGTAATTAGCTAAAAGAAGCGTGTAAGTTCTGAGTGAGCAGTGGCTGAAAATAAAGAGAGAAGGAAAAGAGATGTTGCTTCTTGGTGGTCAGGTTCTTTTCGCTGAGCTCTAGCACAAATATCTGGAGGTCAGTGCCACCCAAATTCTCTTGCAGCCAATCCCCCCCCCCCGCACCCCAACACTGCTACCATTCTGTCAGCTCAAAATCAGCAGAGGGACATGAAGTGAGGGCTTTCAAAGGGATGGCATGGAGGGACCAGTCTGCCAGTATAACAAAGTCCAGTGAATGGGACCACGGTAACATTCTGGACAGCTGTGTTATCAGAAGTGGTTTGTACATGGTTTGGGAAAGAGACACCATCCTGTGAAACGCTGCTGCCCTCATGAGGTGGCAAATGTGAGGTGCCATGAGCAGCCAGAGGCTTTGCACTTAGTGTGAATGTATTTGCTGACTGAGAGAACTGCCCCAATGAGGAAAGCAGTGTTCTCTTAAGGGGCTTGCCAAGATCTCCAGTGTACTCTGTTGTCTTTGGCCTTTTCTTGAGTTCTGATTTCTGACTTTAGGATGCTGTGCTGACCCTCTAGGACTCATTCAATTGTTCCTAAGAGTTTCCAACCACAGAGCTATAAAACTGAAAGCTCACACTTCTGTGGTCCCACCTAGGGGACTACTGTTCTGGGTTTCCTTCAACTTCCCTCTCTCCCATCCCACTCCCCTGTAGAGATGGAATCGCACCACACAGCACAGGTGGGCCTCAGACTGACAGTCTCACTGTTATCTCCCAAGCGTTTGGGCTCACAGGCACGCAATACCAGAGTTGGTACTTCCTACCTCTTGCCCTTTAAGAGGAAAGCTCACAGTGTTGGGCCATTCTGAAGATTTGTGCTCCATGTTGCTGGCAGGGTCAGGGACAGCACTGCCTGAGGACATGGGAGGGTCTGGTGTGGCAATGGCAGTACAGAGGACCGCAGCTGTCCAAATTTTGCAGAAGGAAGGTTTGTCAGTGGCATGGACTACCCATTTTTTTTGCCTTTTTAAATGCCTTCATCTCTAAATTGCTCTTGGCAAAATTTATGACCCACCACAAATAATGTTTTAATGTAATGTGTGAATGAAAATTTTCTTCCCTAACAATTTACTGATTTTGGCAGGTCATGCCAGTCAGAACAGGTAAGAGCTTCACCTGTCCTTGGAACCAACAAAAAGAAACTCAGAAATTGGCACCTAGACCTATATTTATCTTAAACCCAGATGCCTAGAGGCCAGTTCAGAAACATAATCAATAACAGCCAGGACAATATGTCACCACCAGCACCCAGCCACCCTCTGCAGCAAGGCCTGACTATTCCAACACAGCTGAAGCACAAGAAAATAATAAACCTAAAACCAGCTTTATGAAGATGATAGAGGTCCTTAAAGAGGAAATGAATAAACCCCTTAAAGAAAGCCAGGAAAGTCTCAACTTTATATGCTAGTCCTTACCCTCTCTGAGGAGTGGGTGGGGAGGAAGGCAGAACAGTGGTTGGCATGTAAAAAAATAATAATAATACAAAAAGAAATCCAGGAAAATACATACAATGGGAGGAAACAAAAAAATCCCATGAAGAAAGCCAAGAAAAAACAAAAAGGTGCAGGAAATAAATAAAACTGTTCAAGGTCTAAAAAAAAAGAAATAGAAAAAATAAAGATAATACAAACTGAGGGAATTCTGGAGATGGGAAATCTAAGTAAGCAAATAGGAACTACAGATGCAAGCATCACCAACAGAATATAAAAGATGGAAGAATCTCAGGCACTGAAGATACAATAGAAGAAATAGATATCAGTCAAATAGACATTGGTCAAAGCAAATGTTAAATCTAAAAAGTTTCTGACACAAAACATCCAGTAAATCTGGGACACTATGAAAAGACCAAAATTAAGAACAATAGGAATAGAGAAAGAAGAAGAATCCAGCCCAAAGGCACAGAAAGTATCTTCAGCAAAATTATAGAAGAAAACTTTCCTAATTTAAAGGACATGCCTATAAAGGTATAGAAAGCATACAGAGCACCAAATAACTTGGACCAGAAAGCGAAGTTCCCCCAAACAACATAATAATCAAAACATTAATGATACAGAACAAAGAAAGAATATTAAAAGCTACAAGGGAAAGAAAACACATGACATATAAAGGCAGCCCTCCTAGAATCTCACCCGATTCTCAATGGAGACTCTAAGAGCCAGAAGTGCCTGGACAGATGTCTTGCAGACTCTAAGAGACCATCAATACCACCCCAGACTACTATACCAAACAAAACTTTCAGTCACCATAGACGGAGAAAACAAGATATTTCACGATAAAATCAATTTAAACAATATCTGTCCACAAATCCAGCCCTATGGAAGGTACCAGAAGGAAAACTTCAACCCAAGGAGGCTAGCTATATTGATAAATGTTGTAAAACCCCACCCCTAAGCCCACTTTCAGTAACCTAGAGACAGCAGGCTACATCATCTTCAGCTACCATATGCGCCACATCTCCACCGTCACCATGAGTCACAGTCTCCTATATGAGTACACTTTGCCCCCTTACAAAAAGCCAGTGCTTTCTCTTACTGCTCTCTTTCTCCTTCCACCCTTGCTCAGGGGCAGCCTCTAACTACCCACCCTCCCCCAAGAAACTTCTCAGTAAGACCGGTTGCATAGTATGATTTTGTGGCATTTGTTGGCTCCAAATCTGCCAAGGTACCTTCTGCTGCTTATAAATTATAACAATGAAAACACAGGAAATAAATAATCGCAAAGCAGAAAAAGCAAAAAGGAAAAACACACACGCCACCACCACCAACAACAATAACAAAATTACAGGAATTAGCAATCATTGGTTATTAATATCTCCCCATATCAATGGACTCAACTCCCCAATAAAAAGACACAGGTTAACAGAATGAATTACAAAACAGGATCCATCCATCAAAGACAGACATTAAAAGTAAAGGATTAGGGAAAATTTTTCTAAGCAAATGGACCCAAGAAGCAAGTTGGTGTAGTTATTCTAATATGTAACAAAATAGACTTCCAAACAAAATTACTCAAGAGATAGGGGAGGACACTTCATACTCACCAAAGGAAAAATCCATCAAGATGCCATCCATCTCAATTCTTAACATCTATGCCTAAATGCAAGGGCACTCATATTTATAAAAGAAACATTACTAAGTCTTAAATCACACATCAAACCTCACGCATTAATAGTGGAAGACTTCAACATCCCACTCCCACTAATGGACATGTCCTCCAGACAAAAACTAAACAGAGAAATAATGGAGTTAACAGATATTATGACCAAATGGTTCATATCTACAGAACATTTCACCCAAACACAAAAGATACACCTTGTTTTCAACACCTCATAGAACATTCTCCAAAATTGATTAAATACTCAGTCACAAAGCAAGTTTCAACAATACAAGAAAACTGAAATAACCCCCTATATCATATCAGACTACCACAGATTCAAGCTGTATTTCAACAACAGAAGCAACAAAAATCTCACAAACTCACAGAAACTGAAAAACTCTCTCCTAATGACTGTGTCAAGGCAGAAATAAAGAAATGAAAGACTTCTTAGAATTCAATGACAATGAATGCAAAACATTCCCAAACTTATGGGACCTAGTGGAAGTGGTACTAAGGGGAAAGTTCACAGCGTAAGTGCCTTCACGAAGAAACTGAGATCTCCCACTAACAGTGTAACAGCACAGCCGAAAGCTCCAGAACAACAACAACAAACAAGCAAATACACTCAAGCGGAGTAGAGGGCAGGAAGTTCTGAAATTGAGGCTGAAATCCATACAACAGAAACAAAGAGAACAGCACAGAGAATCAGTGGAACAAAGGGTTCAAGACAGAAAAATCCTTATCCAACTAACTAAAGAAGAGACTAACTAAATTAACAAAATCAGAAACAAAAAGGAGGACATAACACAATCATCAGGTCACACTTCAAACACCTGAACATCACAAAATTGGAAAATCTAAAAGAAATCAACAATTTATTGATAGATATCACTTACCAAAATTAAATCAAGATCAGATAATTTAAATAGACCTCTAACCCCTAAAGAAATAGAAGCAGTCATTAAAAGTGTTAAAAAAAAAAGAAGTACAGGGTCAGACAGTTTTAGTGGAGAATTCTACCAGACTTTCAAAGAAGAGCCAATACTAACCAATACTCCTCAAATTATTTCACAAAATAGAAACAGAAAAAACATTGCCCAATTCATTTTATGAAGCTACAGTTACCCTGATACTCAAACCACATAAAGATTCAACAAAGAAAAAGAATTACAGAACAGTTTCCCTTATAATCATAAATGTAAAAATACTCACTATAATATTTGTAAACCTAATCACATCAAAAAGATCATCCACCAGGATCAAGTAGGTTTCATCCCAGAAATACAAGGATAATCCAACATACAAAGATCTGCCAATGTGATCCACCATATAAACAAAGTTAAAGAAAAAAATACCAAATGATCATCTCATTATATGTTGAAAAGCCTTTGACAAAATTTAATACCCCTTCATTATAAAGGTCCTGAGGAGATCAGGGATACAGGGAATATATAAACATAATAAGGGCAATTTACAGCAAGCCTATATATAGCCAACGTCAAATTAAATGGAGAAAACTCAAAAAACAATTTCACTAAAATTAGGAACAAAACAAGGCTGTCCACTCTATCCCTATCTATCTATCTATCTATCTATCTATCTATCTATCTATCTATCTATCTATCTCTATAGTTCTTGAAGTTTTAGCTAGAGCAATTAACACAACTAAAGAAGATCCAGGGATTACAAATTGGAAAGGAAGAAGTCAAAGTATAATTATTTGCAGGTGACATGATAACATACATAAGTAATCCCCACTATCAAGGAATTCCTACAACTGATAAACAGCTTTAGCGAAGTGGCTGGTTACAAGATTAACTCAACAAAACAAAACAAAACGCCCAGTAGCCCTCTTACATACAAACAACATATGACTGAGAAAGAAATCAGGGAAACAACATCCTTCACAATAGCCACAAATAATATAAAATATCTTGGGGTAATTCTAACCAAGCAAGTGAAAGATCTTTATGATTAAAAATTTCAAGTCTTTGAAGAAGAAACTATAAGAAGACATCAGAAGATGGAAATATCTCCCATGCTCATGGATCAGTGGGGTTAACATAGTAAAAATGGCATCTTAACCAAAAGCAAACTACAATCAAAGTTCTAATACAATTCTTTACAGAGCCTAAAAGAATACTCGGCGGCCCTAGCTCTGTCCTGCGCGGGTATGCAGTGGGCCGTGGGCCGGTGGTGGGTATGGATCGCCCTATTTCTGGCTGTTGCCTCGGTGCTAACCCAGACGGCTGTGGCTGGGTACGCAGAGCTTAGTTTTCCAGCGAGAAGAGAGCGCAGCTTGCTCGACAGTACGCTGGACTGGACCATGAGCTGGCCTTTTCTCAGCTGATCGTGGAGCTGCGGAGGCTGCACCCAGGCCACAGGCTGCCGGATGAGGACCTGCAGTGGGTGTCTGTGAACGCAGGTGGTTGGATGGGTGCCCTGTGTCTTCTGCTGAGTACGTGCTGCTCTTCGACACGGCCCTGAGCTCCCGTGGCCATTCGGGGTGATACTGGGCTGAGATTTCTGACGCCATCATCTCTGGCACCTTCCACCAGTGGAGAGAGGGCACTACGAAAAGTGAGGTCTTCTACCCAGGAAAGACAGTTGTGCATGGACCTGGAGAGGCAACGGCTGTGTTGTGGGGACCAAACACATGGATGGTGGAGTATGGCCGCGGTGTCATTCCATCTACCTTAGCATTTGCACTGGCGGACACAGTCTTCAGCACCCAGGACTTCCTCATCCTCTTCCATACTCTTCGCGCCTATGCCCGGGGCCTCCGGCTAGAGCTCACTACCTACCTCTTTGGCCAAGACCCCTGACCAGCCAGGACTGAGGAAGACCTGTGGATGGACAGGAGCAGGCAGGACCACATTCATCCACTTGCTGGAACTCATGTGCACAGACAGCAGCATACAACATGCAGATATTAAGTTTCTGCTGTATGAGGAAGGACATACATACTTATATATCCAGACACAGCTCTTTGGGAGCAGATGAGACATAGAGATGCTAAGATTTGTATGTACCGTAAGATCATGCACTCACATCCATCCAGAGAGGGTCCCTACATATATATATATATATATCAACAGGGCCAGTCATGTTTAAACACCTATCACAAGCTTGACTCACTGACTCAGGCTGGCATTCAGGGCTCTGGGATTAAGGATTGGGGTGGATGTTACATTCTGCCTCACTCTGCTGCCTCCATCCAATAGTAATCTAGGGTGAAGGGAGAGTGGAGCTGCCCAGGGGAGGCCCCCTTCACCTGCAGCCATGACGTCCTTCCCTTCACCCCCCTTTTCCTCACCAGATGCCTTAGCTCCATTCCACTCCCCTGCTATGCAAACGCCCCTGTGGCTTGTCCTCCATGCCATTGGCAACCAAATCAACTGGGAAGGCCGAGAAGTGTACAGAATGCTGAAGAGAAGGTTCTCCATCTCAGAGACCCCTGTTGGGAGTATAATGAGAAAGCTGGTTTAAACTCTGGACCCGCCCCCAAGGAGAGAGCCTGGAGAAGTAATCCTGGGTCCCAGAAGCTACCCTAGTCCAAAAGAAGCCTTTAGTGTATGTGCACACCCATCTGTTCCCAGACATTTCTGTTGCATTCTCTGTCTACTTGTCTGTCTCTGTTAATAAAAACTTGACAAACAAACAAACAAAAAGAACAATACTCAGCATAAATCCTCACACTGATGGACAACTGATATTTGATAGAGAAACCAGAAATATACAATGAGAAAAAAGAAAACATCTTCAACAAATGTTGCTTATCTAATTGGATGCCTGAAAGCAGAAGAATGCAAATAGATCCATATCTATCACCCTGAACAAAACCCAAGTCTAACTGGATCAAACACCTTAATATAAAACAAGGTACACTGAACCTGAAAGATGAGAAAGTGGGAAGTAGCCTTGAATACGTTAACACAGGAGATCATTTCCTAAATATAACACCAGTAGCACAGACACTAAGAACAACAATATATGGGACCTTATGAAACTAAAAAGCTTCTATAAGGCAAAGGACACTGTCAATAGGACAAAACAACAGCCTACAAAATGGGAAAAGATTTTCACCAACCCCACATCTACCATAGGGTTGATATTCAAAATATATAAAGAATTCAAGAAACTAGACATCAACAAACCAAATAATTCAATAAAAAATAGGGTGTACATCTAAATATAGAATTTTTAACAAAGGAACCTCAAAACACTTAAAGAAATATTCAACATCCTTAACCATCAGGGAAATTAAATCAAAATGACTTTGAGAATCCATCTTACACCTGTCAGAATGGCTGAGATCAAAAACACAAGTGACAGCTCATGCTGGAAGGGATGTGGAGCAAGGGGAACACTCCTCCATTGCTGTAGAGATATAAACTTGTATAGCCACTTTGGAAAGCAATATGGTGGTTTGTCAGAAAATTGGGCATCGATCTACCTCAAGACCCAACTATACCACTCCTGGGCTCAAAGGGTGCTCCATCATACCACAAGAACACTTGCTCAAGTATGTCCATAGTAACTTTATTCATAATAGCTAGAAACTGGAAACAACCTAGGTGTCCCTCAACCAAAGAATGAATAAAAAAGTGGTACATTTACACAGTGGAGCATTACTCAGCTGTTAGAAACATAAGATCATGAAAATTGCAGGTAAATGGATGGCACTAGAAAAAAAAATCATCTTGAGTGAGGTAACCCAGATCCAGATAGACAAACACAACATGTACTCAATTATAAGTGGACATTAGTTGTAAAGGATAACCGGGCTACAATCCAGACCCAGAGAGGCTAGGTAACAAGGAGAGTTCAAGGGGGGATGCACAGATTTTGAGGGTGGATTCGGGTTGGATGGCAATGGGAAACAGGAGGAAACAGGTGTGGGAGATGGAGAGAGAGAGTACTGGGAGAGGTGACTGAAATTTGGGGGCACATGGGGGTGAGGCAGAACTCCAGTGCAATAGAAACCCCCAGAGATCTACGAGAGTGAGCCTAGCAAAAACCCCTAGTAATGGGGGATACAGAGACTGAACTCATCATCTTCTATAACCAGTAAGGCTTCCAGTAGAGGGACTGGGGCAACAACCCAGCCACAAAACCTTGACCTACAATTTGTCCTGTCTGGACGATGTGCTGAGGTAAAGGTGGTACACAACTTGTAGGAATGGCCAAGCAATGAATGACTGGTCCAGCCTGAGACCCATGCCATGAGAGGGAGCCCAGGCCTGACATTGTCTTGAGGGCCAGGTAGCACAGACAACTTTGATATAACCAAACACAACTGGAAAAAAAATTCAGTGATCATATTCCTAATGATGCTGTGCTATATTTGCAGACTGGAGTCTAGCATAATTGTCATCATAGAAGCTTCAACTGACAGGGGCAGCTGCAGACTCATGGTCAAACCTTAGATGTAGCTCCAGGAATCCTGCAGAAGATTGGGGGTGTGGTGGGAATGTGTGTGTGGGACATGACTGGGGGAGACAGAGGGGTCAAAACTACAAGAAAATGACTCCAAGAATCAACTAATCAGAGCTCATAGGAGCTCACAGAGACTGAAGCAACAGTCACAGTCTATAGGAGTCTGGCCTAGGTACAGAGTCTATAGGAGTCTGGCCTAGGTACAGAGTCTATAGGGGTCCGACCTAGGTACAGAGTCTATAGGGGTCCGGCCTAGGTACAGAGTCTATAGGGGTCTGACCTAGGTACAGAGTCTATAGGGGTCCG
>PVIH01001757.1:193724-218202 GCA_004025045.1 Sigmodon hispidus | reverse complement strand
GCAAGGGGAACACTCCTCCATTGTTGGTGGGATTGTAAGCTTGTCCAGCCACTTTGGAATACAATATGGAGGTTTCTCAGAAAATTGAGAATCAATCTCCCCAAGGACCCAGCAATACCACTTCTGGGTGTATACCCTAAAGAGGCACATTCACACTCCAAAGGTATTAGCTCAACTATGTTCATAGCAGCATTATTTACAATAGCAAGAACCTGGAAACAACCTAGATGTCCCTCAACTGAAGAATGGATTAACAAACTGTGGTACATCTACACAATGGAATACTACTCGGTAGTAAGAAAAAATGATATTCTAAAATTCACAGGCAAATTGATGGATTTGGAGAATATCCTCCTGAGCGAAGTATCACAAACTCAGAGAGATAAGCAGGGGATGTACTCACTCACTAGTGGTCTCTAAACAATCAAACTAGAAAAAAAGCCAAACATGCCCAAGCAGCAAACCACAGCCACTGAATAGCTTGGGATCAGAAACACCCTGGACTGACCCTTCAAACCCCAGTCCATCTATAGGAACACCTGACTCACTCTTGAGGGAGGGGGGACAAAACTGGATTTGGCTGGGAGTGAAGACTGATCCAAGCATTGTTGGGCCAGTGTGACCATAGGACTGTCGGCTCCCTGCCAAGGGAGTGGATGGGGAGTTGCAGAGAAGAAAAATGATCAAATGTGGTGGGAGGGGGAAGAGACCTTCAATAAGGATATACAGGGATGGAAAAAAAAATATTCAGAGGGAAAGCTGAACACAAAGAAAATATATGTGTAATAATCTTATTTGCATTTCCACCCTTGATAAGCCATGCTTATGATTATTATCCTCTGTATAGTTATTGTTAACTCTTCGATATTTTTTTTAAAAAAAGATCTTTTTACTATTTTTTTTGATAAATACAAAATAAAGAAGAAAAAAAAAGAAATGCAAGTGTGGTATATACACACAATGTAATACTATTCAAAGTAAAGAAAAATGATCTCTTGAAGCTGGCAGGTAAATGAATGGTATTAGAAAATGTTATGTTGAGTTTTACCCTAATTTCAGAAAGACAAACACCATATTTTCTTTCTCATCATAGTAACTAGCTCCTAATCAGATGTGAATTTAGAGTATGAATGTTTTTAAAAATTGTATGTTGGTATGTAATCATATTTTTTTTTAACTAGAGTGTGAATCACTATCCTTTTGCTGACGTTTTTGTGGAGTTTCTCTAATATTCAAATCACTATCCAGTTAGACATTCATTGACTATTCCAGGAAAGGTAGTCCCTCTTGAAATTCACTGCACAACTCTGGAATGCAGTATGGTGGTTTCTCAGAAAACTGAGAATCAATCTCCCCAACAACCCAGCAATACCACTTCTGGGTGTATATCCTAAAGAAGCACAGTCACACTCCAAAGGCATTAGCTCAACTATGTTCATAGCAGCATTATTTGTTATAGCAAGAACCTGGAAACAACCTAGATGTCCCTCAAGTGAAGAATGGATTAACAAACTGTAGTACATCTACACAATGGAGTACTACTTAGTAGTAAGAAAAAATGATATTCTAAAATTTGCAGGCAAATGGATGGATTTGGAAAATATCCTCCTGAGTGAGATATCACAAACCCAGAAAGATAAGCAGGGGATGCAGTCACTCATTAGTGTACTATAAATAAAAAAAAAAGAAAAAAAAATACAAAGCGTGTCCAAGCTGCAAGCCGCAAACACTGAACAGCTTGGGATCATAAACACTTTGAACTGACACCTTGGATCCCACTCCCGCTAGAGGAACCCCTGACTCAGTCTTGATGCTGATGTTGGGGGGAGAAAACTGGATTTTCCATGAATGGAGGCTAACTGAGCAATATTGGGACCTTGGGACCTTGGGTCCTTGGGACTGCCTGCCCATGGGGGGAATGGGGAGATGTGGAGAAGAGAATGACCTAATGTCGTGGGAGTGGGAAGGGACCTTGAATAAGGATATACAAGGATAGAAAATGTGACTTCTTTATTCATAATAAAAGAAAGGAAAAAAAAAGAAATGAAAAAAAAAAAAGAAATTCACTACACAATCCTTTGGTTCCTATCACAACAGGTCACACTGTGTAGAGACAGCTATTCATAGAATGTGTTACCTAAACTCTGGTCCACTTTTGTTTGACAGCAGAGCTAAAGTCACATGGATTTTATTAAAATGGCTAACAGATAAGCCTATATGGTTTCATCAATGCCCTTTAACAAACAAACAAAAAAAAATTGTAGGCCTTAGAACAGCTGGTACAGGAGCAGTTAAATGTTCAGCATATAGAAGAATCTTGGAATTCTTTTATATTTCTTATTAAAAAGAAATCTGGAAAGTCGAGAATGGTAACAGACTTAAGTGCAATAAACCAGGTGATCCAGCCAATGGGCTCTATACAATCTAAAATTTCCTTGTCTTCTCTGTTACCTGAAGAATGGGTTATTATAGTTATTGATCTAAAAGATCTTTTTACAATATCTTATATATACATTTATATACATATATATATTTTATATATTATTTGGTGATTTTACATCATGCACTCCATCAAACTCTCAGTTTCATACCAACACTGAAGATCTTCCCATTTACAAAAACGCCCATTCATGCTGCTCATTTACCTACTGGAGCATAATTAGAGTCCCTGTGACCAGTTTCTTAAAGAAAACAAGTCTTTCTTCACTTACACCCTTGTTGGAGACCATCACAAGACAAATTAAAATTTTCCTTTACAATGCCCCATTATAATAATTCTCGGCCTACAAAAAGATAGCAGTGGCAGGTCCTCCCTCAAGGAATGCTGAATAGCCCTACTCTGTGCCTATATTTTGTACAAAAGTGAGTAGAAAAAATATGTAACAATTTCCCACAATGTATAATTTATCATTGCATGCATGACATCTTGTTCGCTGATTCTAATATTGTAATATTGACATCTTAGAAAAAAATCTTTGAAGAAGTGAAATTTTTTTGACTGTCTGGGAATTACAAATAGTCCCTGAAAAAATACAAAGAGGAGATTCCATTAATTGTTTAGATTACAAAATAGGCCAACAAAAAATTAGACTGCAATAGGTACAAATCAAGAAAGGTAGTTTGAAGACAAGTTTTTTTCAAAGATTACTAGGAGAAATTGCTAATTTATGATCCTTTATTTTATGGAATAAAAAGAAGATGAACTGGATAATTTGTTCAAAACCTTAAATGATGACAAGAACTTAAATAGTCCAAGAGAATTGTCATCTGAAGCTAAGAGAAAATTGGCTTTGGTGGAAAAGAAATTACAGGATGCACATGTGGATTGTTTCGATCTTATTTGCATTCTAGTTATCTTGCTTTCTAAGCATTCTCCTACAGGAATTTCAATGCAGAACGAAAATGTTATATTGGAATCAATATTTCTACCATATAATCTGAGTAAAAAATTAAAGACATATGTGGAAAAGATTTCTGAACTGATTTTAAAAGGAAAACTAAGATTTTTCTCAGCTGAGAGAAATGGACCCATCAGAAATTGTTGTATCTTTAACTAATGAAGAAATTGATCAGTTATGAGTAAAAAGTGAACCTTGCCAAAGAGCCTGCAGTATTTTTTTTTTTTGGGAGATATTGACCACAAATATCTTCAAAGCAAAAGAATTGAAATTTTAAAGAAAACTAATTGGATTCATTTTTGTGTTGTATGAGGTAAACCAATTTCTAGAGTCCCTACATTTTTTTTACCAATGTAAACAAATCAGAAAAGGAACATAACAAATCAGAAAATATAAGTAAAGTGGCCAAAAGCCCTTATAATTTTATTTAAAAGTCAGAATTATATGCTATTTTGATGGTATTAATTGATTCTACCCAAGCTCTCAAAATAGTCACTGACTCTCAATATGCAGAAAGAGTTGTTTTACATATTGAAACTTCTAATTTTATTAATGATGATTCAGAATTAACTTCATTATGTATTCGGTTACAAGAAATAATCAGGAATGGGGATCATGCCTTCTATATAACACACTTTCAATTCCATTAAGGTCTGCCAGGTCCTTTAGTTCAAGTTAATGATGACTTTGATAAATTATTAATAGGAAATGTGCTAGAGGCCTCAGAGTTTCATAAAAAACATAACGTTAATAGTAAAGGATTAAAAAAAAAGATTTCTCCATTACTTGGCAACAAGCCAAAGAAATTGTTCCTTCTATAACCAAACTCTATTACCAGCAGGAAGTAATCCTAAAGGTATACATAGAAATGAAATCTGGCAGATTGATGAATTTAATTTTACAGAATTTGGAAAATTAAGATATATGTATCACATAAAATTCAACAAGATATAAAAAAAAGTCATTCACCACGATCAAGTAGGCCTTATCCCAGAATTGCAGGGATGGTTCAAAATATGAAAAAATGTAAATGCCATCTAGCATATAAACAAATTAAAAAAAAAACCTGATCATCTACTTGGATGCTGAAAAAGCCTTGGACAAAATCCAACACTCCTTTATGATAAAAGTCCTGGAGAGATCAGGAATACAGGGGAAATATCTCAATATAATAAAGGTGACTTACAAAAAGCCGATGTCCAACATCAAACTAAATGAAGAAAAACTCAAAGCAATCCCACTAAAATCAGGAGCTAGACAAGGATGTCCCCTCTCCCCTTATCTATTCAACATAGTTCTCGAAGTTTTAGCTAAAGCAATAAGAGAATTAAAAGAGATTAAAGGGATACAAATTGGAAAAAAAGTCAAACTATATCTATTAGCAGATGACATGATTGTATACATAAGTGACCCACAAAATTCTACCAGGGAACTTCTACAGCTGATAAACACCTTCAGCAATGTAGCAGGATACAACATTAACTCAAAGAAATCAATAGACCTTCTATAAACTAAAGATAAAAGGGCTGAAAAAGAAATAAGGAAAACATTACCTTTTATAATAGCTGCAAATAGCATTAAATACCTTGGGGTAACTGTAACCAAAGAAGTAACAGATTTATTTGATAATCTATTTATCTGCCTAGTAAGCAGTCATCTACCCATATATATAGGAACTGATTTCAGGATCTCAAATATATATGGTAATGTCCACTCTAGTGAACTATGTTCCCATGTCAAGATTCATCTAGATGAAAAGGCCAAGAAAATTATCAATTGGAATATATAAAATTATTTGTTCAGACACAGGATAATTTACTATTTCCCTAGAAAAAAAGGATAAACAGAGTAAAAAGGAACCAGCTACCCAAATACTATTTAGTAAAGTTCTGGAGGATGTCAAAACAACTCAAAAATAAGGTGTATATAAAAATCTATTTTGGGAAATGTCATAGTGTTTGAAAATAACTATACTGACAAAAACACCCATAGCCCTTTGCCTATCCTTTATTTGACTCATTGTCCTGCATACTTGCAAGCTGAGAGCTGGCTGAGTTGTTATCATTCACATCACTGTTATCTAAACTTAAACATATGCAAAGCTCTGAAAGAAGGGTTTTTTAATACCTTGGCATTACCTGCACATTGCAAAACAATAATTTTGCAAATAATCCCCTAAGACTTTAAGAATAATAAAAGCACACTTAGATAAATTATAGGGAAAACCTAAATGCACTAGTTTGATGCTCTTTTAACTACTTAAGTACTGAGGGAGACCTCAGCATCTAATGCATTATTATTTTCTGAAAAAAAATACTATTATTTTTTTTTAATCTACTAAAACTTCAACTTCAAGATCTCAGAAAATTTCAGTCTGAACATGTTTTCCTAATTAGGTTATTCAGTAGAAGCAGTTTACTGTTCATGATAGGATGGGAAACATACTACATTGTGCCCTTATGACCTTCTTGATGACTGGGACCACATGGTTGGCTTTTCCCCTGGTCCTTCTGTTCCTTCTGACCACAGCATAGCCATTGTGATAAAGCAAGCCTGTTTCTAAGCTTGCAAAGTCTGAACTTGCAGAAGAAGTCCGGACAAATAAAATGCAATAGAGGTATGTAAATATGCACCATGTGCTACGAAAAATCAACCCACAATGAACCCTGTCAAGTCTATTCTGTATGTATATAAGGCTGGTTTTTTTTTTTTTTTTAATGGAGATCAAGAAGAAAATGTATGAGAAGTTTTAAATTTTAGTTAACCCTACCACATAAACTTTAAAATCTCTTCTTTCATGAACTGTTCAAATTACTCGTTAATAACAAAAATGTACAGTTTAAACATCACTTAACATGAATGTTTTTTAGCAGTAGTCAAGGATAACTGTTCAAAACATATATAAAGTCTAAGAAACATGAATTTGAGTTCTATAAGCTGTGTTGTATGAGTTTTATTGGGTAAAAATGAACAACTGTCTCTTTACAACAGATAAGGCACACCAAAGAAAATTCTACTCAAATCAGTTTTAACCAAGCACAAGTTTATTAGGGTTACTTACAGGAACGTGGGAGACTTAAAAGGCAGCTGCATTATCACAAAGCCTACTCCAGCAACTCATGACTATGCATGAAAATTTCATCCCTGGAACATGTGAAACATACAGAGATCCACAGAAAAGATTCCTTCCCCACTAACTGCTCTTTGTTTCTGTAGCCTTTTGAGCTTCGAGTCGCTTTTAAGTTTCTGAGTACCCTGAGTATGGAAAGTTGCATAATCATCTCACCATCTTCCTGTTGTGACTCAGAGAGAATGACTACACAACAAGCTAAAAACATACTATAAAAACAATAACCAAACATTTTAAGTACTTTTGTGTAATACATGGTAGGTTTAAAATACATGGTAGGTTCAATCACCATTATCACAGGCATCTAGTTGTTCAACTAATTGCTACCTTTATAGGATCATTCCATAACAAAGATGGCTCTGAATACAAACCATGTTAAAATAGAAGGCTTTTCTTTTTCCTGGTTCAACTTCCATTTCTTATGGTGAGATCAACACAGACTGTGATCTGATTCTTCATAAGAACTTCCAAAGACTTTAATCTATAGTGAATTATTTATCTCATTATTGTTTTTTAATAAAAACTCGAGTTAGATATTGGGATAAAAACTTGATTGACCAGAGAACTGGTAGAGAAGCAACCAGTGGCCTCCCCTCTCTTTCCTCAATCCCAAAGGCCAGTTGTTTTTCCAAGGCCCTCCCTTATACTTCCTGTGTATCTCTCTATATGCCCTGGGTCCTCCAAAATCCTTATGGCTAATTTTGTTCAGCTAGTAGCTAGCTCTGTTCTTTGTTGTCAGTCCATGAATTTATTTTCAGTCTCAGCATTATCTGAGTGCAATCAAAATGTCCCATAAAATTTCTCTCCTTTTATCTAAATAAAAAGGAAGGCCTTACCTTTAATATAGTATAACTATATGCAATAAGAAAATTTTCAAGTAAGTATTACATTTACAATGCCTAGTCCCTTTGCATTTGGCAGATTAAGAGAAAATATTCTATTATCTATTCTATCTTGGTGATTCCAAAGTTTTGTACTTAGTTCACTTTCTATCATAACTTGTATTTGTTTACAACACAAAAGTGTCGTTTTAGACCTCAAAATATTTTTGTAGATAAACAACTTTTTATGTCTTTCAACCTTAGAGCCTTTATACCTCTTTTCTGAGGGTTTTTTTTTTCTGAATATGGTAACAAGAAAATCTTTAACTACAACTATACAGTCTTTAACCCCATGAAAAACTCAAGAAGGATATAACATTACCTGAGTTACCAGGAAGTGTACAGCAAACAACTTCTAAAACTATAGAAATGACAGATATCTGACTTCCTGGACAGTAACCCAAGGTTTCTCTGCTACTTTGGTGCATCTATCTTTGGCTTACAGGCCTAGAATATTTGATACAGATATTTTGTAAAGAAAGAATGTCTAAGGACTCTCCTAGTTTTAATTGGCATAAAAATCTCTGTAAGAGAATGTATAGAAAGTAGTATGACCAGGATACAATCAAGCTCTGATTCTAGATTGTATACATGTACATCCTATAATTTTTCTTCTATCAAAGTTGTTTTTCTCTCACCACATCTAATAATTTTCTTGAACTGTTTAAATTGTTATCATTTTGTGATGTTTGAAATAAATTACTTAGTTCTTAAGTTGTCAATCTAATTATGAGCAATAGTCAATTAATATCTACTAGTAATTTTTAAAGATTATTGTTTATAATTGATATCTTCTGATTTTTACTTTCTGTGATTAATTTTTTAAAAACTTCTTTTATATCCTAGGTAATTAATAAAATATACTCTTTGTATTTTTTTCAGGAGCAATTTGTAATCCCCAACAAGATCATTTACTTTTTCAGACATTTTTCCCTAAGGTGTCTGCATCTGAATTAGCTATATATATATAAAATGGTAAATTATAGATTGAGGAAACTGTTTATGAATTATTTCTAATGGCTGTTTTACAAAATATTGGTACAAGGTAGGCTGTTTAACATTCCCTGTGTAAAAATTTTCCATTGCTATCTTACAACTTCTGGAAAATAACTAGGTGCTGTGAAGACAAATTTTTCTCCACCTGTTCTTGTAAATGTTTAGCAAAAAAACAGTCTTTTAAATCAAGCACTATAATAAACTTTCCTCTAGGTAATAAAGATGGCAAGAGAATTCTTGTACGTAGAGTGTCCATTGGCTTAATCATCTTAGTTATGGTTTCTAAATGTTAACATTCTCCATTTTCCATTTTTTAAACTGACAAATATAGACTAATCGATTCTTCAACATGTTGAGCTTTTAGCTGCTCCTGTACCAGTAGTAGTTGTTCTACTGCCTGTAACTTTACTGATGTCACAGGTCACTGTTCTACCTAGACAGGTTTGCCAATTAACCATGTTAAAGATAGAGCTGTTAGTGCCTTTAAAAAATCAGCAGCTGCTGTGCTCTGCTTATATATAAACTCAAAGTTTGGTTATGGTTCTTGAGAAGATCTTTTAATATTTTTCTCAGAATCACACTTTAGTTTATGGCTTATTTTTAAGACTTGAAGATTTTCATATGGGTTTTCTATTGCTGTATCAAATCACATTCTCCCATATATGTTAACCAGATATTGATTAATTTCCTTACCTGTTTTTATTTCCTTTACAGATGACCCATCTTGTACTTTGTTTTACCTGAGATAAAGTTCCAGTCTCCAGAAGCTGAACATTTATCCGTGGAAAAGGCCAATCTTAATGCCAAGATGTTGGTGCAATTATTATTATATCTGTACCTGTTTCTACCAAACCCTCAATTTCAATGAAATTTGGTTCTATTTTTAGCTTTTGTCTCTGATCATTTATAGAAGTTTGCCAAAATCATTTTTTATGATCTATTCTGAAAATTTTGTTTTGTCTAATAAAACTAGTATGTCATCCAGAGAAGTATGGCTTTTAACTTCAGCCATTAAATCTTTTAATTGCTCTTTGGAGGGTTTTCACCATTTCTTGCAGGAAATGATTGAACCAATTTTTTTTTTTTTATTTAGTTATTTGCCTTGGTGTTTGCCTGGAACTGGAACTACAGACAGTTGTTAGCTGCCATGTGGGGATTGAACCAAATTTTATATGGGGGTCTGCTAAAGGTCCTCTAAAATGTTTCCCACTGGCAAAGGCTTATATTGCCTGTCCAATGTTCATTCAGCATTTATTAGACCAATGCTGATATACATACACACACACATATATATATGTATATATATAATTGTATTAAATAGTCCAGTCCTCTTTCTTGATTTTTCAACCCTGTCCCAAGTATTCAAATTTGCTATAAGACATAGAGTCAAGGTAAGGTCATTAAACATAAACTGTTTTTGCAAATCAGCATACTGGTCTTCACAGAGGAACTGATCTTGGGAAATTTTTGTACTTATCGCCCCAATTCATGTCCCATGACTTAGCTTCATCTCTTGACTATGTTTTTCATTTTAAGTGAGGACTAGCTTTTAATATTCTTGTATGATAATCTTTTTAGTCTTGTAGAATTATTCTGTTCTTAGTTACCCATAAATTTATTATCTTCTTCACAAAAGGTATAAGCATGTCATCTGAAACTATTGCATCCAAAAATCACTTCAAATCTAACATTTTTATAGTATCCCCATTATTTTGTGTATAGCCTTGGAGGTGTCTATTATCTGGCAGTTCCTGAATGATAAATGGATAAATTAGGATTGGTTTTCTAATCACTTTGGGCCACTTCTGTTTTATAATGCAATGGTATGGTAGGTTCTGCTTTAAGCTCATATATATGTTTCTTTAGTAAGTCTTTCTAAAGATTGTATCTTATCAATTATCTTTTAAAATGTGGCACCAATATTACACCACTTTTTAAGAATACAACATGAATTACCATACTGATAATGATTATAATAAACATATCAATCCCATCTAAAGTAGGTATCCCTTCAATTAACTTGTTCATTTTCAAACCATCCATTGTGAAAAGATATAGAGACCTAACTCACTTCATCGTAATATTGTTCCCCATTCTTAATATGGGGAAATTTTGATTCTGAAAAAAAATAATTGCCCCCTTTAAGAATTCCCAGCTGTCTCATCAGTTCTGCTAACAGAGACTGTGAAGTGGGAGGCTGGCTGTTGCTGCTCTGCAAGATTGATCAGAGAATGCTGGCAGTGTATGGCCTGGCTGAGGGCAGCTTAAGCTGCTCATGTGTAGCTGGAAGCTAAGAATGTGTGATGAGTGTGATGTTAACAGCAGCAGTAGAAGCCTGAATGGGTGTCATATTGGTCAACCTGGCATGGCAGCAGCCCAAAGAGAGGAAGCCTGAAACCAATTGGAAGAGGTAAGGAGAGAGCTGCCTGAAAAGCAGACACACTGTAATATGTAGAAGAAACTCCCATGATAAGAAGCTGGGAACAGAGCCACCCGAAAAGTGGAGGCAGTGTGTGTGGGGGGTGGGCTGGCTAACACCTGTTGCATTTGGGGCCAGGACCAGGTAACAGCTAGAAGCTGTTGTGCAGAGACTGCAACAGAAAAAACCCAGGCTCACATGGAAGGCCTGGAAGGAGGGAGGGAAATGCAGCTGTGGTAGTGACTTCATGGCTGGAAAGCCAGAGACCAGCAGTTGTCTTGTGATCTTGTGCTCCACACTTGACTCCAGATGAAGCATTTATCTAATTATTTTTTTATCAAAAAAACAAATCAGAAGTCAGATATCAGGGTAAAACCTTGATTGATTAGAGAAGCAGTGGAGCAACTACCAGTGACCTCCACTTTCTATTTTCCCTTGATCCAAAAGGCCAAGCATCTTTCTAATCACCCCCTGACACACACACACACACACACACACACACACACCACTTTCTCTGTATTTCTATATGTCATCAAAAACCATTATGACTAATTTTGGTCAGCTTATAGCTAGCTCTACCTGTGATTCACTGTAAATTTTATTGTCAATCTTGGAAGTGTCAAAGTATATTCAAAATATCCCACAGTACTGTGGTATAGACACATGAGAGGAATAACTGCTTTGGAATTGTATAAATATTAGAGATAAAATTAAGAAATCTTTGATTTTTTTTTGTTTTTTAGTGTGTAGGAATACAGCTGGAAATGTTGCATGTAGAAACTATGTCACTTCAAACATTAGTTTTAAACAAAGAAACTCAATCTGATAGTATATAGTGAAAAAAAGTACATAGAAGGCAGCCTTTCAAATAGTGATACTATATGAGCCTATGAGAGCTATTTTTATTTTAACTTCCAAATAATAACTGTTCTTCTCTTTTTTGCTGTTCACTTGTTCACAGGTTTCAGAATGCATCTTTGTACTTGGCTTAAGGAGTTACATAGATAAATTTATCTTTTATAAAACTATAGTAAAACATATATAGAATCTTCCCATACTGAAGAGAATCCTATAGATTATGGAAGAACATAACTTCCCCTTACCAACTCTCTTCACCATAAAGGCAAAAATATCAGATATAGGTTCCACTCAAGACTTCCCAGCATTCTTGATTCCATTTGTGCAAAGTATTGATATCACCATCTAACAGTATCTGCTTGCCACCCTTCTCACAAAGAGAAAGGAAGAATTAATAGTACAAATTTGGTAAGCTCTTCAAAATCCCTAGAGATATGCAACATAAATATCTTATGATGATATGCATTATTCTTTCAACTTACTTGTAGCTCCTGAGTGGGAAAGAAAGATATATGCATTCATCCTGAAAACCTAGTAATATCTTTTGGAACTTAATATTTGATATTTCAAAAAGATGTTTAAAACAAACAACTGACTTACATAAAGTTTTAGTGTTCTATTGCTATGAAGAGACACCAAGACAGTCAACAGAGCAATTCCTATAAAAGGAAGCATTTAGTTGAGGCTCTCTTGTAATTTCGGAGGTTTAGCCTATTATTATTATGGAAGAAAACATGATGGCATACAGGTAGGGGCTGAACACATAGCCAAGAGTTCTACATCTGGATTGGCAGGCAGCAAGAAGAGCAAGGGCCTAGCTGGAGCATTTGAAATCCCAAAGTCTACTCCAGTGACACGTTCCAAAAAGGTCACATGTCCTAATATTTTCAAATAGTGACACTCTATGAGCCTATGGGGGCCATTTTGATTTAAATCACCTCACACGATTGTGATTAACTATTTTTTTAATTTATTTATTTAATTATTTGCCTTGGTGTTTTGCCTGGAACTGGAACTACAGACAGTTGTGAGCTGCCATGTGGGTGCTGGGAATGGAACCCGGGTCCTCTAGAAGAGCAGAGGGTGCTCTTAACCGCTGAGCCATCTCTCCAGCCCCAATGTGATTAACTATTTATTAGGGATATCTCCATATGTAGTATATATCATTTTTGTAAATAACATTCAAACACTGCATCTCAATGCTATTTTGTATTATTACTGTTTGTTCAAGAATTATGTCTATCTATGATTGTGACTTCACCATCTCTTTTGAGATGATGCAATAAATGTATGTATCAAAAGGGGAATGCTTTTAAAACTTTGAGCTTATTTGTTGACTATGTGTATGAAAGATTTGCTTGTGTCATTGTGTATATGGAGAAGTCAGAAGAAAACTTGTAGGAGTCAGTTCTCTCCTTAGACTATTTGGGCCTTGAGGATCATATTTAGGGTGTCAGTGAAGGTACATTTATCTGTTCAACTATTTTTTTGAATTTGGAAATACATTTTTTAAAGGAAATATTTGAGGTCAAGCTGGCCTCAATTCCACTACACATCTGGTGATAACATTGACCATCTGAAACTTCTATTTCTGCTTTCCCATCACAAGGTTTACAAACATGTGCCAGATGTCCTTGTGACATGATATAGTGCCATTGATTTTAGAACTTTGTGCATGATGAATGAACTAGCATGTTATTAACTGTTTTTTAGTTTCTTTTGCTGTTACCATGATAAAATAGTCACCTTACAAATGCAGAAGAAATTGAAGGGAGAATGGGTCTATTGTAGATCACAGTTCATGTCACAGTCAATGAAGGTAGAAAGTCAAGGCAGTGTTGCACCTAAAGTAGTGGGTCATATTATGCACACAGTCAGAGGTAAAGATCCCTAAAGCTGTGCACTGTGTTCACTTTTTTCATCTTATACTCTCCTAGATTCTAGTGAGTGAACAACCCCACCCACAATAAAGATAAGTCCCCCTGAGTCAATTAAAACAATCAAGAGAATCCCTAGCAGGGATGCCCAGAGACCCATCTCCCAGGTATTTTGATTGTTTTGTCAAGTTAAGAATTAACAGTAACCATCACACTGAGCTTCATCCCAGCCTCACAAGTACAGCTTTAGAGTCATATATTTACTATCGGTTTCTAGGATAATTATTGTATTTCTTCAGTCAACAAACACATTTTATGCAAAACTAATAAGTCATTTAATTCAGTTGAAGAATAGCCTTAACAAAACATTGTAAAACTAATAGCATTCTGACTCGTTAGTCCAACAGTTTGTAATGTTTCAGGTTCTGACAACTGAAAGATATTTGCCCACATAGAGCTTGGGCTTCTGCATCTCCACATTTAGCTATTCTGTTATGCTGATGGAAAATTTCCTTTGGCTGTGTGCACTGAATATTTTCCCCCTCAGTGCAGCCATGAATTATTTAGTACTTGATTTGTTAGAGAGAAGCATGGCTCTACTACACTGACAGTTGCTCTGTAGAAATCTCAAAAAATTATTGGTGCAAAAAAAGCAACTAACACAGAAAGTAGAGCCGGTTTTCCAAATATACACAAGCAGAACTCACATTGATCACAATTCAGAGGCTTGAGGAAAGAAAGTCTACCTTGATTTGCCTTTATGAAACTGACTTTATGTTCTGTGTGCATCTGTTGACTGGATTTTCCCTGGTCCTTTCTGTCTCGCCTACTGGATTGATTTCTGCTAAGGGTCTCTCTTTGTCAGTTAGATTCAAGAAAAGTAAAATATTTCTTTCTCATCATTTTCTTATTTTCTAGTACAAAATTCCAGAGTTAATGAAATTGCTTATGTAAGATGTACTCAAAATATATTCACTTCTTTTCACATGGTTTTTTAAAATACAGATTTTAATGGTATTTTTAAAAATTCTATTTCCCCTCCTTCCCTCTCTCCCTTCCTCCTTTTCCCACTTCCTTTCTTTACCCCCTCCTCCGTCTTTGTCTCTCTCTGTCTCTTTCTTTCCTTCTACATTTAGAACTGATCATTTTCATTATTAAAAGTTATTGGTTTTCTTTCCTCACACCTCCACAAACAGTCCTATCTTTACTAGTTACTATTTACATAGATTTCCAGTTAATCTGGTTTCATTAAGCATCAGTGCCCCGATGGCCTGCTGGAATTTCAGTCACCATGGTGTATTGACTGGGTAACAGTTAAAGGTTCAAATGCTTTAAGTGACCTTTCAGCCCACATATAACTATGTCAAAAACAGATGAGTGGTATTACCAGTGAACAACTGCCCCTGTCTTTCAAAGTCTGTTGTCGATTTGCCTGGAAAGAGCTGTGCTTTAATTCACTGGGACAGTATAACATCTAGTTGTGTTTCATTGTAGTAACTCAGTGCAAAACCACTTTATATTGCACAAAAAACAAATACTTGGAAGTAGAAGTTGGTCATCAAAGATGAAGGCATAAAAAACAAAGGAAGTCCAGAGATGCACAATGACATCAGAAGCATAAGTCAGTTCAAGCACAAATGCATTATCAAGGAATATCCTGAGATGCCATCCGTGTTGTGTAAAATCTCAACTCCATCTAAGCTGTGATGACTTTAGATAAGAGGCTATAGAATCTTCCTGAAAGAGTGGCTATTGGCATAAAAGAAAAGTAGTTCTAATTTTTTATAAAAAGAGGCTAATATCACAGAACAAATGATGTGACCATATAAATTGACAGGAATTAACCTCAGAGCTATTGCCTAGTGTTAGAAAAACAAAGGCAGATTCACATTTGGACATGAACAGAGAAATAGGCTCACTCCTTCCCATAGTTTCTAGTGGGAGAAGAAGGCCGGCATTTTTATAAAGACTACACAGAAACATTTCACAAAGGCTAGCAAGAAGTTGTCTGGTGTCTGAAATAACAGTGTACAAAATACCTGATAAGTTGCTTCTCCTCTCACTGTTCTGTATATTTACAAGGGGTGGGAAGAGATTCTTAAAGGTGTGGATGACAGGTTTAAAGGGCATAGATTAGATGTACATGTTAGCATAGATTATCACCACTTGGCATGGCTTTGATTACACAAGCAATTTTACAATATCACATTACTCTGCAAAGTGAAAAACTGCATGTTCTTAAAAACTCTAAAAAGAAAAGAAAAGTGTAGTTGTGCAAGTTCACTCTCAAGGTTGAAGAGGACTTTTAAATACTTGAAAATATACTGTACTTGAATGTCAGACTGTATAACCAGTGATGATGACACACAGCTACTACTGGGGGCACTTCTTTTGAAAATATATTATTTGACTGGTCTATCAAGGTGATGTTTTAGAGAATTCAAATACACAGTAGCATGCTTCTATTATTTGGAGTCATCTCTATTGCAATATGCGAATGAGATTTAAACAACTAAGATTTTTTTGAGAGTTAGAAGTGTAGGGAAGGGAAAGTTATCCTGGCATGTTGGGAAGTCAGGCTATACCTGAAGCTGTGAAGGGAGCGTATCCTGAATACCTACATATAGGAACTGTGTATCCCTAAAATTCTTAAGGCTCCATTGATGGGCCAAGTTCTTCTGACTTTTCCCTTTAAAAACTAAAAAGAAATTTAGCATGAAGGTGAAACTGTTCAATTTCAACACCAAGGAGGCTGCAACAGGAAGGAGAAGGATCCAGGAGGTGAGGGTGCACAGTAAGACCTGTGACCTGAAAATCAAAAGCAGGGAAGCCAATCTCTTTATTTTCTGTTGTGCTATAATCACTCACTGCCCAATTAGTACAGCATGGCAGAAACATCTCCATATCTGTGTTCTACATCTTTAGTTCTACTTAATTAAAGCTTCAGGTGGGAGCTAGTGCTCAAGTGAAAAGCTGTTTTCCTAGCATGTGCAATTTCATCCTCAGTGCCAGATAAACTACTGTGGAGACGCATGCTGATAACCCCAACAGTCAAGAGATTTAGGCGAAAGAACCATCAATTCAAGGTCAAGCTAGGCTATACAAACAAGTTAAATCTAGCCTGAGCTACATGAACTCCTGCCTCACAAAAGCAATTTCTAGGAAGAAACATGTCTCTCTTCTCATTCTCAATATTTCTTTTGACACAAACCAGAGTAGCCCAGGTTAGTCTTTTTTTTACTTTATTAGTTCTTTGAAAATTTGTAAAATATGATCATCCCCCCTTCCCAACTCTTCCCAGATCGAGGACTCTTTGCCCTTTCAACCCAACTTTATGAACTCAGTGCCCCTAGGAAGGCCAGTGTTTTTAACAATTCAAATGTATATGGGTGTGAATTAGGCAAGGCTCTGGTTTAATACTCATTAATACTGTTATTTACCATTGTAGATTGAGGCTCTAGCGCTAGCAAAACAAGTGAGATGCAGATATACTGGTTTAGATGTTCCTGTGAGTAGATACATGGCCCCATTTGGGGTAAGGAAAAAAAAAAACTTTATCAGTCATTTCTCTACAAAATAAACTTTCAGTATGCAATAACATCATTAATAACTCTTAGATATGATGCGGAAATTGCTATTCCCTATTCAGATATGTCAAATGTGAATTTGACTTTTTATTTCAATAGTAAGCATAGTAAACAAATAAGGAAAATGTATGGGCTAATAACTAGGATTTTACAAGGATTCTGTGGAACCTCTTCTGGCTTTAGTATTGGTAGGAAAAATACAGTTTCTGATTGAACCTATTCTGATTGCCATGTGAGATAGGCTTGCTTTTCCCCTGCCTCTGCTTCTCTTTGAAGTGCTGCCCACAGGGTAGAAACTGAGGTTGCTAGGAGGGTGTGACTGCTTTCCAATCTTGGGCATAACTGAATGATCTCAATCAGTTTAACTATTTGCCTCTGCTTCCTCATTTTTTTTTAAGGGAAATAGTTGAGCTTGGTAAGCTTAATTGTTTTTCAAGTTAAATAAGATTAAAAGTTATAAAACCCTCACAACAGTATTTGATATATTTTAGCTAGTTACTAGTCCTTTTATATATGTGTGTGTATACACCCAGCTCAGCTATTCATATGTACCCAGATCAAGGAGAGAAAAACATGGGCTTAAGTTTATTCAAGTTCATGGTATTGGTGTAGAGGTGGCTGCAATAAAAATAGACACGAGCAGGAAGTGTGCTTTGTTCAGCATCTTAAAGTCAAATGAAATTTGCAACTATTTTCCCAAAAATGGGAACTAATACCTTTTCTTTATTCAACCCTGTAGTTCTGTGAAATTCACCTTCATTATGATTTACTTTAACATTTATTTTCTTAGCCATAATAAGTAATGACAAAGGGAGGTTTATGCTGATCTTTTTTTATTGTTTTGTTTTCAGTGGTAGAATAAAGATGACTGGGATAAAGTGGATAAATACAAATTTATTTCTGCTTATATTTTAGACAGAAAAGTTATATGCTAAGTTCCTTCTTCCTCATGAATGTTATACACATAAAACTGAATTTATTTGATGGATTGGGCTTTAGTGAGTGTGGCATAAATATTTATAAAACACAATTGGATTACATACATAATATATACACATGTGTATATATATATAATCATATATGTATGAAAATGTACTGAGGAAAGAATTTATCACAGAAAATGTGGTGCTGTGCATTTTAATCAGCTCCTTCACAAAAAATAAGAAAATGGGAGGACAACATGCTTCACCAGTTGGAAACAAATTCACCAGATGTGTCTCTAGGTTGTTTAAAACATGTACTTTATAAAAATAGTTGGGGTGTAACAATTAATATTTGTACATGAGAATCTTCATCTTCTCAATGATCAACAACTTCTTATCCAAGGTAGACTGCTGGACTTTCCATAGCGGCGTGGAGTCATTCACCAATACCATGTGCACAACAAAGCCCATCAATAGGTGACCTGTGTAGTATCACAAATGAGTCTCAGAGCCAAATATCAGGGAAAGGCTGGGATATCAGAGAGAGGAAGTACCACAATCAATTCTCACCCAACTGTCTTGCAACTAACTTCCTCAGCCTTGCTCCTGGTGGCTTCTGTTAGTTGTTTCTCCCAGTCATTTCTCCCAGTCTGTTCTGTTCTTTCTGGGTTTCTACAGGCACTTATATACCCATCCAGGTTAGGATTAAAGGTGTGTAGCCTTGAACTCACAGGAACAGAAAAAGTTCTGTCTCTGGAGTTGTGGGATCAAGGGTGGAGGTTACCACTTCCTGACGTTCCCTGTGCTGGGATTAAAGGTATGTGTGTGACTGACTCACTGTTTATCATTGTATTCAATGTTTAAGAATTTCCTGAAGTGTCTGCCTAGGATTTTACTGGGTGCTCTCTTCCCAATATTCAGGTTTTATTAAATGTGTAACAAATATCCACAGACGCAGGACATTTAAGGCTTAGCTCACAGAGTCAGGCAAGGTTACAGGTGCACAGAATGCTAGGTCCAGAGTGGCTATACAAATTTACACTCCCACCAATAATGGAGAAATGTTCCCCTTGCTCCATATCCTCTCCAACATAGGTGGTCATCTATGTTTTTGATCTTAGCCATTCTAACAGGTGTAAGGTGGTATCTCAAGGTAGTTTTGATTTGCATTTTTCTGATGGCCAAAGATGTTGAACATTTTTTTTAAGTGCATTTCAGCCATTTGTAGTTCTTTTGTTGAAAATTCCCTTTTTAGCTCTCAACACCATTTTTTAAATTGGATTATTTAGGTTTTGGGGGCTCTAGTTTATTGACTTCTCTATATATTTTAGAGATCAGTCCTCTTTCAGATGTAGGGTTGGTGAAGATTATTTCCCATTCTGTAGGTTGTTGTTTTGTTTTATTGACTGTCCTTTGACTTACATAAGGTCCCATTTATTGATCTTTTTCTAAGTATCTGTGCTACTGGTGTTATATTTAGGAATTTGTCACCTGTGCCAATGCGTTGGATGATATTCTCTACTTTTTCTTTTCTATCAAGTAAAGTGTAGCTGGTTTTATGTTGAGTTCTTGGATCCACTTGGATTTGAGTTTTGTGCTTGGTGATATGTATCGATTTGTTTGCATTCTTCTACGTACTATCATCCAGTTATGTCAACACCATTTGTTAAAAATATTATCTTTTTTTCCATTGAATATTTTTGACCTCTTTGTCAAAAATTATGTCATTATAAGTGTGTGGATCAATGTTGGCATCTTCGATTAGATTTCATTGATTCATAAATCTATTTTTATGCCAGTACTAGGCTGTTTTTTATTACTGTTGCTGTATAGTATGGTTTGAAGTCAGGGATGGTGATGACTCCTGAAGTTCTTTTATTGAGCAGGATTGTTTTGGCAATCCTGGGTTTCCTGTTATTCCATATGAAGTTGAATATTGTTCTTTCAAGGTCTGTAAAAAATTGTGTTGGGGTTTTGATGGGGATTGCATTGAATCTGTTGATTGCTTTTGTTAAGATTGCCATTTTTACTATGTTAATCCTACCTATCCAGGAACATGGAGGATCTTTCCATTTTCTGATACCCTCTTCAATTTCTTTCTTCAGTGATTTAAAGTTTTTGTCAAACAGGTTTGCTATTTCTTTGGTTATACTTACATAAAGATATTTAATGCTATTTGCAGCAAACATAAAGGCTAATGTTTCCCTTATTTCTTTGTTTTTCTTTTTTTATTATGAATAAAGTCATATTTTCTATTCGTGTATATCCTTATTCAAGGTCTCTTCCCCCTCCCACCCCCTCAGGGCACTCTCTCTTCTCCAAATCTCCCCATCTCCCCCTCAGCATGGGCAGGAGGTTCCAAGGTCCCAATATGGCTCAGTTCAGCCTCCACTCCTGGCAGATCCAATTTTCTCACCCCAACATAGAGACTGAGTCAGGTGTTCCTCTACGGGGAGTGGATCCAAGGTGTCAGTCCAAGGTGTTTCAGATCCCAAGCTGTTCAGTGGTTGTGGTTTGCATCTTGGACATGCTTTGCTTTTTGCTTTTTTTGTTTAGAGTCCACTAATGAGTGAGTACATCCCCTGCTTTTCTTTCTGGTTTTGTGATACTTCTCTCAGGAGGATACTCTCCAAATCCATCCATTTGCCTGCAAATTTTAGCATATCATTTTTTCTTACTGCTGAATAGTACTCCATTGTGTAGCTGTACCACAGTTTGTTAATCCATTCTTCAGTTGAGGGGCATCTAGGTTGTTTCCAGGTTCTTGCTATTACAACTAATGCTGCTATAAACATAGTTGAGCTAATGTCTTTGGAGTTCGACTATGCAGCTTTAAGGTATACACCCAGAAGTGATATTTCTGGATCCTTGGGGATATTGATGCCCAGTTTTCTGAGAAACTGCCATACTGCATTCCAGAGTGGCTGAAAAAAGTTACTCTCTCACCAACAATGGAGGTGTGTTCCCCTTTCTCTACAACTTCTCCAGCATAGGCTGTCCTCTGTGTCTTTTATCTTAGTCAATCTGACAGGTGTAAGGTGGTATCTCAAAGTTGTTTTGATTTGCATTTCTCTGATGGCTAAAGATGTTCAGCACTTTTTCAAGGCCTTTCAGACATTTGTAATTCTTCTGTTGAGAATTCCCTTTTTAGTTGTGAACCCCATTTTTTGATTGGGTTATTCAAGGTTTTGGGCTCTAGATTCTTGAGTTCTTTATATCTTAGAAATCAGTCCTCTATCACTTGTAGGGTTGGTGAAAATTTTTCCCATTATGTAGGCTGTCATTTTGTCCTATTGACAGTGTCCTTGGCGTTACAGAACCTTCTCAGTATCAGGAGGTCCCAGTTATTGATTGTTGTTCTTAGTCTCTGTGTTGCTGGTGTTATCAGGCCTTTTATCCTCAGTGTACAAGAGAGTTATTGATTGTTTTTGAGTTAATCTTGTATCCTGCTACATTGCTGAAGGTATTTATCAGCTGTTGAAGTTGCCTGGTATAATTATGTGGGTCATTACATATACAATTATATTTACAAATAGAGATAGTTTGACTTCTTCTTTTTGAATTTGTATCCCCTTAATCTCCTTTTGTTCTCCTATTGCTTTAGCTAAAATGTTGAAAACTATATTGAATTAATAAGGAGAGTGAGAACAACCTTGACTTGTTCCTAATTTTGGTGGGAGTGCTTTGAGCTTTTCTTCATTTGGTTCAATATTGGCTGTTGGCTTGCTGTATATCACCCTTACGTTATTTAGGTATTTGTCTTATATTCCTGATCCCTCCAGGACTTTTATCATAAAGGATTGTTGGATCAAAGGCTTTTCCAGCATCTCAGGTTATGATTATGTGATTTTTTTTCTCTTAGTTTGTTTATATTACGGATGACATTTACAGTTTTTGTATGTTGAACCATCCCTGTATCTTAGGGATGAAGCCTACAGGTTTGTGGTAGATGACTTATTTATATGGTGGTGGATTCAGTTTTCCAGAAATTTATTGAGTATTTTTCATCAATATTCATGAGGGAGATTGGTCTGTAATTTTCTTTCTTTGTTGCTTCTTTGAGTAGCTTGGTTTTCACGGTGATTGTAGCCTCATAAAAAGAGTTCAGAAATGTTTCTTCGGTTTCTACTATATGGAACAGTTTGAGAAATATTGGTATTAGTTCCTAAATTGTCTGTTACAATTCACTGAAACCATCTGGTCCTGGTCTTTTTTATTTAAAGTCTTTTATTAACAGTTTCGATTTCCTTTGGGATTATAGGTTTTTTTAGGTCATTTATTTGAACTTGATTTAATTTTGGTAAGTGGTACCTTTCCAGAAAACTGTCTATTTCTTTTAGGTTTTTCATTTTAGTGGAGTACAAATTTTGAAAGTATCACCAGATATTTCTCTGAATTTCCTGGGTGTCTGTTGTCATGTCTCCCTTTTCATTCCTGATTCTGATAATTTAAATACTCTCTCTCTGCCTTTTGGTTAGTTTAGATAAGTGTTTATTTATCTTGTTGATTTTCTTCAAGAACCAACTCTTTTATTCATTAATTCTTTGTATTGTTCTCTTTGTTTCAATTATTTTGATTTCAGCCATAAGTTTGATTATTTCCTGCTGTCTACTCCTTATAGGTGAATTTGCTTCTATTTGTTCTAAAGCCTTCAGCCATACTGTTAGGTCTCTTGTGTGAGATTTCTCTAGGTTTTTCATGTGCTATGAGTTTTTCTCTTCACATTGCTTTTATTGTGTCCCATAAGTTTGAGTATGTTGTAGATTCATTCTCATTAATTTTTTGGAAGGCTTTGATTTCTTTCTAACTTCTTCCTTGACCCAGAGGTGGTTCAATTGAGATATGTTCAGTTTCCATGAGTTTATAGGCTTTCTGTAATTTTTGCTGTTGTTGTTCAATTCTAACTTTAGACCATGGTGGTCTGATATAATACAAGGGATTATTCCCACTTTTTGTACCTACTAATATTTGCTTTATGACTGAGTATGTGAACAATTTTAGAGGAAGTTCCATGGGGTGCTGAGAAATATGTATATTCCTTTGTGTTTGGTGGAAGCTTCTTTATTTTTCTATTAAGTCCATTTGGTTCACAACTTCTGTTAGACCCTTTATTTCTCTGTTGAGTCTCTGTATGGTTGACCTATCCAAAGGTGAAAATGGGATATTGAAGTCTCCTACTATTAGTGTGTGGTGTTTGATATGAGGTTTAAGCTTTAGTAGTGTTTATTTTACATATGTAGGTGCCCTTGTATTGGGGGTATAAATATTTAATATTAAGACTTCATCTTGGTGGATTTTCTCTGAGATGAATCAGCAATGTCCATTCTGGTCTTTTTTGATTGATTTTAGTTTGAAGTCTATTTTGTTAGATATTAGAATGGCTACACCTGTTTGATTTTTGAGACCATTTTATTGGAAAGTCTTTTCCCAACCCTTTACTCTGAGCTTGTGTCTGTCTTCATGGTTGATGTGTTTTTTGTATGCAGCAGGATAGCTTCTGTTTTTATACCCATTGTGTTGGGGTATGCCTTTTTATAAGTGAATTGAGTCCATTGATATTAAGGGATATTAATGACCAATAATTGTTATTTAATGTTGTTTTTTAATGGTATCATGTGTGTATTTTCTTTTGTTTGGATTTTTCTTCTTTGGGATTATTGATTGCTTTATGGTTTATAGATGTGTCTGGTTTCCTTTCCCTCTAGTGCTTTCTGCAGGGCCAGATTGGTGGGTAGGTATTGTTTAAATCTGGATTGTCATGAAATCATCTATGGTGATTGATAGTTTTGGTGGCTATAGTAGTCAGAGTTGTCAGCCATGCTCTTTTAGGTTTGTATAACAACTGGCCAGGACCTTCTTGCTTTCATTGTTTTCAGTGAATAGTCTGGTGTTATTCTGATGAGTCTTTCTTTAGAGGTAAGTTGGCCTTTTTCCTTTGAAGCTCTTATTTTTTCTTTGTTCTCTAGATATAGTGGCTTGATTATTATGTAGTCAGCAGACATTTTTGGTGAGGGAGTCTAATCTATTTTGTGTTCTGTATTCTTCTTGTATCTTTATAGGCATGTCTTTCTTTAGGTTGTCAAGGTTTTCTTCTATGATTTTATTTAATATATTTTCTGTGCCTTTGAGCTTCTTCACCTTCTTTGATTCCAATTATTCTCAGGTTTGGTCTTTTCATTGTGTTCCAGCGTTCCTGAACATTTAGTGTTATGTTGTTTTTTTTTTTTTTTTTTTTTTTTTTTTTTTTTTTTTTTTTTTTTTTTTTTTTTTTTTTTTTTTTTTTTTTTTTTTTTTTTTTTTTTTTTTTTTTTTTTTTTTTTTTTTTTTTTTTTTTTTTTTTTTTTTTTTTTTTTTTTTTTTTTTTTTTTTTTTTTTTTTTTTTTTTTTTTTTTTTTTTTTTTTTTTTTTT